>JAIUZE010066313.1:0-114486 GCA_022085475.1 Heliosperma pusillum
ACCGAGTCTTGGATGCGAAATGTGATCGCATGTCGAATCGGAAAATGTGATTCCGAGAATCTGGCCAGGTTTAGATTAGGAGCCTTATCGTTCCTACCAGGAAGAAATTAGTCTACATATACGAAATGTGATCGTGTATGCGTTCCGGGAAATGTGATCCCGTGGATGTCCTTTTAATCATACTTGCCATGTACACGATGCTAGTGCGTTTCATTTACCGTGAGAGATGTCGTCTTGTGTCGTCGTCTTTGAATGCGTGATTTCATGATATTATTCATGGTCATTGCATGATTGGACACCGTCAATGTCTTTGTTCGTGAATGGATGATAATATGTTGGATTTATTGTGATCATCGCATGACTTGACTTGGTTTGTCTGTCGAGTCTCAATCTTATCAATCTTATACCGCTAACGGTGAGATGCAAGCCCTAGTGAGCGTATTCGGTTGCCTAAGAGTGTCTTCCCTGAGTCTTTGAATAACATGATGGATTCGGACTTGTATTCCATATGCTCTTATCATTATCTATAGAATTGCCTATCTATTCGTATTGTACCTCACATGTATATCTATATATGCATGATCTACTTTTGTATTTCCTTTTATGTACGTTTAATGTGATATGGCTGGGAGAACCCGGAGTTACTCCCCACTGACTGTGGCGTTCATGTTTTTCATGAATGAACAGGTTGCTTGCTTGGATGCCTTTTTGGATATGATGTTTTGGGGTTCGGTGTGAGCTAGCGGGCGTTGTCCCTGGAAGTTTTCACCTCTAGACGATATTAGCTAGTGTTGTTAAACACTTGTTCTTTGCTAACCTTTTAAGAGACCCCGTCTCTTTGTTGTATTTCCGTATTTAGTTTGTAATATTTGACACTCCTCGTTTTTAATTAACTTGCATGTATAAAAGTTTTTAAAAATACCTATTTCCGCAATTTAATTCACATGCTTGTTTGTTTTATATTTCCGCATTCGCGAGGGTTGTCACAGTTAATATCTATCATATAGAGTGATGAAAGAGATTTACCTGACGTTGTCACACAACCGTCCTTCTTGTCTTTCGAGTATTTGAGGCAATTGCGTTTCCAATGCCCTTTGCCATTACAATAATAGCAATCCGCCTCCGCGTGTTTGTTGACTTTGGGCTTGGACTTATAAAAGACATTGCCCTTTCCCTTGCCGACTTTCTTGAAAAGAATCTTACCCTTTCCCTTGTCCTTTTTCACTGATGTTGTCGTTATACACCAAAAATAAAACCTAAGTCTACTAACTAAGAAGATAGCGGAAGTAGGGTTGATCTCCACAGGGAGGAAACTAATTAACTGAAATCTAAATCTGCAAGTAACAAACTGGGGGGGTTTTGAAATGGTTTTAACTAATTAAATAAGATTAAAGGAAAGAGAATTAAAGGAAGAAATAAAAATGAAAATAAATGAGATAAAGAGAAATATGCTAGGATTTGGTCTACTGCAGTATCGGCATCTATGGGTCACTAAGTCAGTCAATCTATCAATGAGAAGGGCAATGGTTTTCTCCTCTCGGTCTCAAACCACCCTAGGGATTTTCCTAATTAACTCTCGTCCTCTTAGGAGTCACCTATCAATTCTAAGCAAGCCTTCCCTTCCAATCTCTCGATCCAGGTCGGGGTTAACTACCTAGCCTAGTCTCCTGCGTGCACTCATTCAACTAGACCTCAATTAAATTACAAAGATCGATTCTTATAGTCAAGACTAACTAAAATAATCTATCCTAACATGCCTCTACTACAGTTTCCCTCATCCCAACATACAAAAGAATTAGCTACTCATGCTATTAACTATGCTAACAAAGACGATTAAACATATGATCATAGACGTAATAAAATCGTAGTTAATAAGCATAAACAATAACACACACTAATTAAGACGAGTAAAACAATAATAAAGATTAAAACGAAAGTAAGAATAAAAGAGAGAAAGTAGTTTACAATCTAAGCAAGTCCGGCGTAAAGAACAATCCACGACGAATAACCCGAATGTATACTAAAGATTAAAAGTTCAGAATTAATGGAAGATTAATGCTAATGATTCCGAACCCTAATGGTTCTGAGTCCTAATGACTCCGAATCTGAATTTCTAACTAATGACATAAATAAGAGTTTATATAATGTAAAACACGACTCTTAAACCCTAATTAAGCTACGGACTTAAGGCCCAATATAGATTCTACTCGATCGAGGGAAATAACCACTCGATCGAGGACTTTATTGGAGGAAATCACTCGATCGAGTAACATATCTACTCGATTGAGCCACTTTTCAGCGGCTACCACTCGATCGAGCACAGGACAGCTCGATCGAGGTCTTTTCTCTTCAACGCTCCTCGATCGACCAAATATATAATCGATCGAGGTCTTTTGGCCTATCGTGCAGTGTTGGACATGGCTTTGGACTTGATTGCGAGCGGTTTTACGCTTTCCTATGCAAGAGCTTCTGTTCCGTTCCTTCCATTCTCCTAAATGCATGCAAAGTGCACTGTTTTGGCTCGGTTTCCGCTACTACGCAGCTTGTATCTACAAAATAGTAATGAAAGTACAAAGTAGCCAAATAGGGGCATATGGCGATATAATATCACCTAAATGACATAGAAATGCATGCATAAATGGACTAGAAAGTCTATATAAAATACACGCATCAAACTTCCCCAAACTAAACCTTTGCTTGTCCTCAAGCAAACTAAATGCAGCTATATGGAACAAAATAAACCTAAGGGAATGGAGTAAGTCTCAGAGCTAGCAACAAGTCAATGTTAAACAGTTTAATGCACTCATTCAATCGCTACAAAGCTTAATACGAAAGTGAACGAATTTATACAATCTTGGAAATAAATTAGACTTTCGACCTTGCAAGACTCAACCAAATTCGGACTCGCACGGGTCACTCTTCTCTCAACAAGCAAATGGTAAGTAAATATGTATAAGAAAGAGAGAAGAAAATATAGTCACTCACCTAGACTACGACCGACACAACATGCATTGCTAACTAATATGAAAGATGATTCAAGCACCGTACACACGCATAACCACCGTTCAAGGACTATCACGTGCCGAACGTTTGCAAAAATATGGATATGTGAGGCTAATTGGTAAGAAGGGGCAAAACAATTAAAGGAAATGTGAGGGTGAATAGCCAAGCTAGTTCCTAACAAGACCGTAATAAAACTCGTTCCATTCTCCAACAATCAAAAATTAAGCTCGATGCCTTAACAAATCTAGGCATATACAACACGAATCCCATATAATACCTCGACAAATAATAATAAGCGCAGGAGGTGTAAACAATAAAAACTTCAGCCAATTATTTTTCATATTTTTTTTCATTTTTTTCTTTCTTTTCTTTTCTTTTTCTTTTTCTTGGCTGACTGAGGAGAACCTCTCGATCGAGTAGAACAAAGCACTCGATCGAGGCAACTAAACACCAATATTTGCTCGATCGAGCTGAAAGTTACTCGATCGAGGCACTATTCTCACTTCTCTTCTTTTTCTCACAAAAACCCACTCCAAGCAATGAAACGAGCAAAAAACTGATACAACGGTAAAATATACTTCGACTACAAACTAGCTCGGCAAGGGTAGGCTCAGTTTGGAATGTAGTTAAGGGCAACAGGCAGATATGACTTTATGTGGAGTTAATGGGGTAAAATGAGAAAAAGGGAGATGCAAATATTCTCAAAACACGTAATACCGACCACAAACCCAATGCGTGCAGGCAATAAGAAATCAAAATTCATATACAAGCAAATGACACGAGATGTGGGGAGTAACTACTCTCATTCCTAGATGAACTGGTCATGGATGTCACCAGTTATAGGCTCTAAAACTCAGAATATATAAGTAGTTTGCCAAAAAGTTGAGTCAAGTCTAATAATCAAATTCAAATTCTAAGACAAAATTCAATAGTTCACTACTTCGATTTTACTAAGTAAGTCAAGAAAGGTGCAAAGAATAGCAAAAAATAAACTTGTAGTGCGATTTCATCATGAACAAGACTCCAATCCGACTCAACTATATGCAAAAATAAACGTGATATTTTTGATTTTTTCAAAAAATTTCTAATTAACATGAATTGTAAACGTGAAGGCAATACAAATGCAAATGCAGACGCAAAAGGATGTAAAACACTTCCCCAAACCAAAACAGACAATGTCCTCATTGGCTATAGCACAACAGCATGTATGGGAAAGGGAAAAAAAAAACAACCTAATACATGTTCCTAATGAATGAAATATATATGAAGAATGGAAAAACAAAAGGAACAGAAACAACTAACAAAACTAAGCTTCCCCAAACCAGCATCAAACTGGGGAGCTAACATCACTGTCTCCCATCAGTTGCCTCTGTCCACAATTAATTTGGATACTAACACGAATTGCAGGTAAGATTATGCAGAAAAATCGGAAGATGAAGAACAAAAGGGGAATTGGGAGCGAGTAAATTGAAAGGGGATCGAAGACTTCTCTTATATAGGTTAGTTTGCTCGATCGAGTAGAAATTCTACTCGATCGAGGACTTTTGTCAGACAGGACTGCTCGATCGAGTAGTTATGGTTTACTCGATCGAGTGATCTTCTTTTGATGACCCTCAGTTTACTCGTTTGCTTTGAATTCCCCTCGATCGAATTACATGCCACTCGATCGAGGTCTTTTTTTCTTCGCCTTGTGGCGATTGATTTCCGCTTCACTTTCCTGAAAAAACAATACAAACCGATACCCAAAGAAATACCAAAAGATAGTCTAGCAGGAAAAATAAATTGTCTAAACTACGGATTATCACGTAGTAGTCTAATTGTCTAATTGTATACGAAAACGCAATAAATTGTTTGTTACAAACTGCACGGGGTTGCAAACTCGGCTAATACCCAAATAGGCTTTTAACAAGGCCACCGTCAGGCCTTTGACTTGCAGAAGTACCCTCAGCCGTTGTAATTTCCGCCTTCTTCTTCCACACATACGGTCTATGCTGGCAGTCTAGCTCCACTTCTGAATTACTCGAACATGTGTGAACTTCTTTCATCTTCGCTGGTACGGTTATCTCAACAGTCGAAGACGGAATCAGGAGTACTCAAGTCTTCCTCCTGAACAGTCTTATCTATCCCTCTCTACCTGCGCATACACAACTACAGAGAGAAAGATAAGAACAGTCTTAAGGAATTAAAAATTCCTTAAGACGAGACAGAAATAAATAACAGAAACTTAAATTGTCTCCCCGGCAACGGCGCCAAAATTTGATGTGTGTCGTTATACACCAAAAATAAAACCTAAGTCTACTAACTAAGAAGATATCGGAAGTAGGGTCGATCTCCACAGGGAGGAAACTAATTAACTGAAATCTAAATCTGCAAGTAACAATGTGTCTACCCTCGCGAATGCGGAATAATAAATCAAACAAGCATGTGAATTATAATGCGGAAATAGGTAGTTTTTAAAAACTTTTATACATGCAAGTTAAATAAAACGAGGAGTGTCAAAATATTACGAACTAAGTACGGAATATACAATAAAGAGACGGGGTCTCTTAAAATGTTAGCAAAGAACAAGTGTTTAACACAACTAGCTACTATCGTCTAGAGGTGAACTTCCAGGGACACCGCCCGCTAGCTCACACCCGAACCCCAAAATATCATATCCAAAAAGTCATCCATAGCAAGCAACCTGTTCATCCATGAAAAACATGAATGCCACAGTCAGTGGGGAGTAACTCCGGGTTCTCCCAGCCATATCACATCAAACGTACATATAAAGAAATACGAAAGTAAAGTCATGCATATATATATATCCATGTGAGTTACGATAAGAATAGATAGGCAATACGAGATATAATGATAAGTTCATGTGGAAATCAAATCCGAACCATCATGTTATTCAAAGACTCGGGAAAGACACTCTTAGGCAATCGAATACGCTCACTAGGGCTTGCATCTCACCGTTAGCGGTATAAGATTGATAAGATTGAGACTCTACAGACAAACCAAGTCAAGTCATGTGATGATCACATAATATCCAACATATTATCATCCATTCACGAACCAAGACCTTGACGGTGTCAGTCATGCAATGACCATGAATACAATCATGAAATCACGCATTCAAAGACAACGACACAAAGACGACAACTCTCACGGTAAATGAAACGCACTAGCATCGTGTACATGGCAAGTATGATTAAAAGGCATCCACGGAATCATATATCCCTGAACTCATACGCGATGCTTACATTTCGCCTATGTAGACACATTACCTCCTGGTAGGAACGATAAGGCTCCTAATCTAAACCTGGCCAGATTCTCGGAATCACATTTTCCGATTCGATATGCGATCACGTTTCGCACCCAAGACTCGGTCTTACAATATATATGCCGTTACCCACATTCTCGTTAGATCAATTCAACGAAAGAGGGCGGAGAAACAGCATCAGCCTCATTACAAGCGGTACGCTACATGCAAATAACACCACCTCGCAAGTACACAACATTTGACGGCCGGGTCGAACAACGCATAGCGTTCAACTCCCAACAACTTCGTCGTATGCCCACTAACACATGCATTTAAGCAGTAGGATACCTCTCCGTTCCGACATTCCAGCCTTACGAACGGGAAGGTAGCCAAGGGAATGAGAATACAAAGCACAAGACAAAATAGTGCTCAAACCGACTCATTTGTAAAAACCGACTCAAAGTGGGAACATATCGAAAACCGTCACAAAACATGTGATACCTGCGAAAGAGATATCATATATCCAAAACATGAATCAATACATGATACCCAAGCATTAGACCAAGTTTAAGAAGCATAATAAATAAGAAACATAGATAACTCTCCAAAACAACAAGTTTGGAAACTAACTTAAACAAGGGTTCAATTCAAACTGTCATAACTAGAGTTCTAGATATGGGAATGCAGAAATTCCAAGTCGAGGTGATAGCTTATGCTCTTACGGTTCCAACGAGTGGTCACAAGCCCAAAACAAGCAAGTAACGAAGGAGATATGAGCATTCTACCAAAAAGGGTCGGTGCTGTGAATTTGCACGAGTCCACCCGAGAACAACAACCCATTTCCATCATTTCCAATTTTCATAATTTACTTCTATCAACTAACAACAATCAATATTCATCATCCAAAATCATCAAATAACAAGCCATCATAAATCCTAACATGATTCCTAAGGCTCCTAATCGTATTCTAATACGATTTATAACATATAAAGCATGCAAATTAAAACACGTAAATTGATTATCGAGTACCATTCACCGTACCTTTAAGAGTCTTTAAACGGTTAAAGCTTTCCTAGTTCGCCACCTACAAACAATTAGATAATAAAAGAGGAATATCATAACCTTGAGAAAGACGGATAATTTAAACAAGCGAGAAAGACGGTAATTTTATTACAATACGGATAGAGGAAGCTTAGAGGGGAAGTATAAGACGAACTTACGCGAATTCCGACAAGAAACGAATGCGGTATGATGATTATAAGATCGGATCAAAGAGGGGTTTAGGTTTTGGTGATTTGATGAGGAAGAAGGAATGATTTTGGTGTTTGTGTTAATGAAATAGGTTAAGGAGTATGAGGGAGTATAAGTAAAGGGTGTCAACGAAAGTCAAAGTTGACTTAAGAGTCAAGAAAATTCAAAGACGACTCAAAAGTCAAGAAAAGTTAAAGACGACTCAAAAGTCAAGAAAAGTCAAACTCGACTCAAAAGTCAAGAAAAGTCAAACTAGACTCAAAAGTCAAGAAAAGTCAAACTCGCCTTAAGACGGGATTTTCATGGAATCTCACAGAAATTCCAAATACGAACTCGGAAATTCTAAATTCGACTCGGAACATAAAATTATAAATTAAAACTTAAATTTGCTGAAAAGATTTCGTAAAATATTTCTACTAAAAAAATAGGGTACATTTCCGGGTGTTACAATTACTTATATAATACTTTCCTAAATTATTATTTATGATACTTTCCTAAATTAATTTTTTGATGATGTAACTTTCACTATTGTGGAGATAATAATACAAACTTTTAAGAGTTCATTAAGACAATACTTAAAATGACTCATATTTATAATCATATTTATGATAACTCAAGCTCGTGATATTTTCCGATATGGGATAATATAGTCTTACAACTTACATTTAGTATATATATTTATCACAAATACATGATTTTTCAATGTGGGACTAATAACACATTAAGTAGTTTATCTTCAAAATAATTATTGTTGATACGTTTATAAATTATTTTTTAATGATGTAAATTTCACGATTGTGACGATTATAATACAAATTTTAAGAACTCTCCAACACAATAATTAGGAGACTTCAAAAAATATTGGTCTATACCTAATTTCAAGGAAGGCGCATATTTATAATCATAGGATCACCCTATGTTATAGTATATTTTCGATGTGGGACAAATTACTATTTATAGGGAATATATTCACCACTCATACATTATTCTTCAATGTGGGACTAATAACAAACTAAGTAATACAACATCTTTTTCTATATAATATTTATTTCTTAACTGTTATTAAATTATTATATTAATATTAGAATAAAAAAAATATTTAAAGTCATTTATTAAATTTTTAAAGGGATAATTCCCATGGTACCCCTGACGTTTGGACATTTTCACGTGATTCCCAATTTTTTAAGAATCTGCCCATGGTACCCCTCAACTTTTATTTTAGTGCACGATCTACCCTTAACCCTTAACTCTGTCAAATTTGTTAACGTCAGAGTGAGTTTGTTGAATTTCAAATTTTGGGGGGAAAAGTAGTTATAATTAACTACTTTTTCAAATAATAAACCAATAACTATTTTGCACCAAATACCCTTAAGGTTTGAAAGTTGTGAACAATCTACCCCTGCCACTAAAAATACCAGTAACGGCCATAAAATAGCCGTTGGGACTGAAATTTTGCTATTTGGCTCCTTATATAAGATATTTTGCTTCCATTCAGTTGAGAGCACAAACCATTCATCTTAAAAACACACATTCATACTAAATAACACACATTCATTCTAAAATACTTGGCATGGAATCATCTAATTCTAGATCAAATTCAAAAGGGGTGCAATTAGATAACAAAAATTGCCCTAAATGCAAAAGAAGATTCAATATAAGGTCATCTGGACCTATGGCAGCAAACCCTTCAAGATTATACTACAAATGTGACGAATGTGAATATTTTCAATGGTGTAAACAGAAAAATGAAGACATCACTGATTTTGATGAAGATGAAACTCAACAACTACATATTGTCATTCAAGAGTTGAAGACGAAGTTGAAGGAACAAACAACTATAATTTGTGACTTAAAAAGAGATGTTCTAGATTTGTCTAAAATGTTTCAATTTAGTTTGAAAACATTCATAATAATGTATATTCTTATAGTCTATATTATAATGAAGTAAGCATTATAATTAACATTGTCGTCCAAGATTAGCAATATACTAATTATAAGCACTATAATTAACATTGTCATCAAAGTTGGCCTTGACACCTTGATATTACAAACTGTAAGTCACAAAAAACTGTACTATCTGCCCAAAAAAATTACCAACTGGATGATTAAACTAACATTACAAACTGTAAGTCACAGAAAAGGATTTATGTGACTCTGGATGTATGCTTAAACAAGTAAACACTATAGTGGTCACCTTAGTGCCAAAGACTGACAGACATGTTACTGTGCTTTAATACAGACCCATTGCTTGCTGCAATGTGGTCTACAAATGCATCTCAAAGGTGCTAAGTAACAGACTAGCTAATGTGTTGCATGAGATGATTTCTCAAACACAAGGTGGTTTAATTAGAAGAAGGAGCATTATGGAGAATATCATCATATGTCAAGATATCATTAAACTATATGAGAGGAGAAGTGTTTCTCCTAGATGTCTAATTAAAATGGACCTACAAAAAGCATATGACACAATTGAATGGGACTTCTTGGGTCAAATGCTTAGGGCCCTCAAATTCGCACCTCAATTCAGCAAGTGGATCATGCAATTTGTGACAACTGCCACTTACTCTCTTAACCTCAATGGGGATACATTTGGGTACTTGAAGGGGCAAAAGGGATTGAGACAAGGGGACCCCCTGTTACCCCTTATTTTCACCATTTGTATGGAGTATCTAAGCAGGCTGTTAGAATACACCACAGAGAGGGCAGAGTTCAAGTATCAACCCTTGTGCAAGAACATGAAATTGACTCATCTTATGTTTGCAGATGACTTACTACTTTTTTGTAAAGGAGATGCAAACTATATGATGATCATTATCAGAACTTTCTCTACCTTCTCTAAGTCATCTGGACTGCACATGAGCCCGGGTAAGTCCAATGTATATCTAAATGGGGTAGATGATGAACTGAAGAGAGATTTCTTGCAAGTTTCAGGATTGGTAGAAGGAACACTTCCTTTCAGATACCTTGGTATCCCAATTAAAACTACTAGATTAACTCTGCAGGATTGCAATCCTCTGATTGACAATATTGTTAATAAAATTAGAAGCATTGGGGCTAAAAAACTATCCTATGTAGGAAGATTAGTTCTTATCAAATCAGTGCTCAAAACCTATCACATGTATTGGGCATCCATGTTCATTCTGCCCAGTTGTGCTATCACTAGAATAGAAAGCATTTGCAGGAACTTTCTATGGGATGGGGGAGTGGAATATACGAAATCTCCTCTAGTATCTTGGGGGAAAGCATGCAAGCCTAAGAAAGAAGGGGGACTTGGACTAAAAACTGAGCTCACCTGGAATAAAGCAGCATTAGGGAAACTCGTCTGGTGGATAGCTTCAAAATATGACCATCTATGGGTAAAGTGGGTTAATCACATCTACATCAAAAGGAATAACTGGATGGAATACTCACCTGCTAACTCCTCCACCTGGTACTGGCGTAAAATCTATCAGATAAGGGACGCCTTTGCAGAAACATATCAACATCATATGTAGGATAATCAAAAGTATACAATTGCAAGGGGCTATGAGTGGCTCCGTGAAAAGGCTGATAAAGTTAATTGGAATAGTCTCATCTGGAATAAATGGACCATCCCAAAGCATAGCTTCGTAGCATGGACTTAAGATCACAACAATATGAACACCAAAGCAAAACTCTATAACTTGGGTATCATCACAGACAATATGTGCTGTATTTGTGGAGAAGAGATCGAAACCGAAGAACATTTGTTCTTCAAGTGTGAGTATAGCAAAATAGTTTGGTCAATAGTAAGTAAATGGACTGGGTTCGCAATTCCTCAGCAGAACATACAAACATGGAGGCTCAGAAGGAAAAGAACAAACCTTTGTAAGGGAGTACTGAATGCGATAATCAACTCTTACATGTATCAAATCTGGAGACAAAGAAACTCTAGCAAGATGGAGCTTAGCATACTCAGACTGCAACGAGTAGCTGACACCATTAAGATGGAAATGAGAGCGAGAATCAGATCTATTCTCAAAACACCCATTTCTGCACGAGATGGATATTTTGTGAATAGAATCATGGCGAGATAGAGCTAGGGGAAGAAGAAGAATCAGATAGTTGATTGGAAACTTTGAGGATGAGTGAGCGTGGTAATAGATAAGGGTGAGCATCTGGCTTTGTTGATGGGTTGGACTCCCTTATTTGTCTTGTATGGTTTCGGCCCAATAGTATAGTCAAGGCCTGTTAGAAATACTCAGTCCATTATTGCTTGGACACGAGATTCAAAATATGTAATGTGGACTTCACTTTCTTATTAAGAATACTTACATTATTACCAAAAAAAAAAAAAGAATAATTGTCCTCATGTCCCCCAAACATTATATCAACAACTAGACTTCTCACCTTGTACATTGTCCTAACAGCCACACTTATCCCAAACTTACCCATTAACAAGTCACCCATGTTCTTCACTGGCATGTGAGGATTTGCAGTCAACTCAAGCTCTAATTTAGAAGTCATCCAATCTGTTGTTGCCATTGGATTCCTCTTCAGGAAATGACGATGCTTATGATAGCCATTAATTGTCTTTATAGTCCAAGTCAACTTATCAGGGATTGTAGAAACATGAATCTTCCAAGTACAATGCTCTCCACTACATTCAGCTATGTACCTCAACTTATCAGATTTGATGACTATAACATTAAACCCTTCTTGAATGCAGTAATCAGACAACACTGACATAAATGCTACCTTGGAAGGAAAAAGTAACCAAGGACTCAATGAAATCTCACCCCACCTTTGAGATAGATACATAGTACCATTCTTAAAAGACTTCTCCAAATAATGATCCCCTTCTTCCTCTGCTTCTTCAACTCTTAATTTATCAAATGGATGCATTTTATTAGGATCCTGCTCCATAGACTCAGATGAGTCATCATCCTCGCTACCTCCACTACCCCCACTGCTATCTTCACTCTCTTCATCATTGTCAGTGTAGTCTTCGTCCCCCTCGTCACTTTCTTGACATTCATCCTCATCCAAAGACACACTTATGGGCGCACCCCTTCTCTGACCCCTCCATGTCCTTGTCTCATTAGGATCAACATCAGGTTGAGATGTTGTCCCCTTAGAATGTGAAGTATAAAGGCCTTTTCTTTTAGCAGTTGATTTTGGAATTTTTTGCTTTGTTTGATGCTTTTTTTTTAAATAGTTGAGACATGTTGGGGGTACATTCAGGGGTACTCTCTTCTTGTGTGGTAAATCTGTTTGCAGTTGGGAAATTTTGTGTGAATTGACTTGGATTGGGGTTTGTTTGTGTTTTAGGTATTTCTCCACTAGTTGAATTTTCTGTAAATTGAGTAGGAATAGGGTTTGTTTGTGTTTTAGGTATATTTTCACTGGTTGAATTTTCTGTAAACTGAGTTGGTATAGGGTTTGATTGAGATTCAGGTATTTCTTGATTCATTTCCTCTTGGCTTGTTTGAGTTGGAGTTGGAATGGGGTTTGTTTGAGCTTGAGGTATCTCATGACTTGTTGAGTACTTGCTGGACTCATGTGATAACTCTTGAGATTCATAAACTCTAACAAAAATAGTCTCATTACTTTCAACATCCATAACAGGTACTTCAATAGCCAAAGGTTCAACGTCTAATATTTCATCATCCATTTCAACCTCCACTCTGTTTTTCACCATCTCCCCCTTCTCCTTCTTCCTCTGTTCTTCCTCCTCTCTTTGTTTTTTTTTTAATTCTGCCACTTACCCAAACTCTTTAATTTGGTTATTTGTCTCCTCAATCCACATCATAATTGTATCACTACTTTCATAATCCCAAAACATTTTCAGTAAATCACACCAGCATTCCTGATATACTTCTTACTATTATTTCTCCCTCTATAATACATATCATACACCGTAGGTAGTAGTACTTGTTTCAAAGACACGACCTCAAGATCAGCGATAACATCAAGGAGTTGTACAAAATCCACATCATAAATAGCATAATCAAAGGCTTTTTCCTTATAGTGACACTGCAACCAAAACGCAGCTTCCATCCCACAAATTTCAAACCAATACATGTATATGATCCAAAAAACAACAAAAACCCTAATAATTTCTTCATAATTATACCCAGTCAAACCCAACATAAATCACATAAACCCCAATTTTATTTTTTTTGGAGAAACATAAACTCTAGATTTTACACATGAAGAGCTATTCACAAAAACAACAGAAATCCTAAATAATTATTAGATAAAAGGCACAATCAAACACAACAAATACTAAAATTATAAAGCAAAAAGACACAACTACATACATGCAAGTAAGAAGACACAACTACATACATGTAAAATCAGACTAAATCACAAACCTAATTATAAACATAAAACAACAAAATTAAATAATTACCTAGATGAGAAATATCCAGAACACAATAACTTGGATAACTGATGAAAACCCTTAATTATCGATCAATAGGAATGATAATATGAGATGATGTGCAGATGATTTGTGGTTGTGGTGGGTTGATGTGATTGATTTTGGAGGGAGAGTATATGGGTCGTTAGTTGTTATAGGGAAATGAGAGGGAGTGTTTTGTTTATTAGTTTTATGAGGAAAGTGAGAGGGAAATGGGGGGAAAGTAAGGGAAATAGAAAAAGGGGTTAACGGCGTGATAACAGAAATAAAAGTAAGGGTGGATTGTGCACTAAAATGAAAGTTGAGGGGTACCATGGGCAGATTCTTAAAAACCTGGGTACCACGTGAAAAAGTCAAAACCTCAAGGGTACCATGGGAATTATCCCATTTTTAAAATCATTTATTAACAATATAAAAAAATAGTTTCAAAGCCCGTGCGATGATCATATTTATGATCACTCCACCTTATGATAATTTTTTAATGTGGGACAATTTTACCTATTTATATGTAGTATATATTCACCAGTCACCATACCTACGTTGTTTTTCAATGTGGGACAAATAACACATTAAATAGTTTACCATCAAAATTATTATTTATGATACTTTTCTAAATTAATACTTAAGAGACGTGGTGAATTCTATTTATAAGAATAAGATCATCCTACCTTATGATAAATTTTCGATGCGGGACAAGTCTATTTTTTATACGTGGTATATATATTCACCACACCTATTCAAGGTGTCACAAATAACATATTAAGTAGTATGTCATATTTCTCTATAAAATAATTATTTTTTCTAAAGGTATACACATTTCCAAATGATTGAGGATCGTGTCACATATAAACAACTTAGTAAATTATTTTTTAATTACCGTTGACGTGAATGGAGGGAGTATATATTTAGGTATAGTAAGTTGATCGATAAACTTACATAATCGTTTCATGGTAAATTAGAAATAATATAACATAAACTTTACAAATGACATTTTAAGTATAATAATTAAGCAATTGAACCGTTACGAAGCCAACAATAAAAACCATAAACAAATCCCACAAACCAACATAAGGCCTACCTTCAATATCTAAGATACTTTTTTACCACTCATGTCTAGTGCAAAACTTCAACAAAAGCTTACAAAAATAGGATTGAAGATAATTCATGGTATGAATTACGAACTGAAGTGTGGGCAAACAACAAAATAGACAATCAATGCACCGAAAAACAACTTTTATGTATATTAATTACTTATAGGTTGCACCTTGGTGATGAAAATAAGAACATTGATCTTTTTCTAATGCTCAGGTGGCAAAATTACTTTGATCTATATATGTATATATATGGAGTTGTGAGGGTGTTTATAACTAATACAAACTTTAAATAGTCGTATATGTTGCAACTTACTGTATTTAAGAAGGGTCTTGCTCATTCATTGACATGATTTACTCAATCATAGTCATAAATGACCATTATACCCTTATTATTTATACATGCTCATTTTTAATCCATTTAACTACCACCAATATAAGACAAGCAAACCACCGTGCAAAGCCGTCTCCCACCGCTGCCTCCTTCGTAAGGCCAGACCACCCTCATCCACACCAAACCCTTACAACTGGACCACCCTTCACCCACCACGACCCACTGTACAAGTGCACTGTACAACCGCGTCATAGATTTATCCATTTCACCCCCTCCCCTCCCGACGACCAGGCGGCCCCTACCCTCCCGACGACCAGGCGGCCCCATCCCTCCCGACGACCAGGCGGCCCCACCCCTCCCGACGACCAGATGGCCCCACCCAAGCCACCCTCAACAACCTCTTTTTCCTAGAACCCTAATTGTAAAATTTTCCCCAATTGAATTTGTAAATATGTAGTTGATTGAAGTACAAAATTTTGATGTATTGTTGATAAAATTAGATTATTAGGTGTTCAATGTATGAATTAAAGTTCAGATTTGATGAATTTGGTAATATAAGTTTTTAAGTTTTAGAAGAGAGGAAGATAGAACAATTTTCTTTTTTTTTTAATAAGGGCATGAAATGGAAAAATTATGGAAAAATGTCTATGAAAGAGTAAAACGTGTCCATGAAAGAGCAATTACGTTTAAGGAACCCACTGACTCTCATGTTAACTAAGCATGCTACCTATCTACCGTAAAATAGATGTACTAAACATTATCTCTGATTTTATCTTATAATAATAAAATTCATATATAATTTACCATCACAGTTTTAATATTGATAACGTTTAATTTCTAGTGTTTCTAAGAACTTGGAGACTACTACATTGATTATTTTTTTCAAAAACTTCCTTTAATAATAAAATAGATAGATAGATAGATATAATTTTGTTTAACGTGATAAAAGATTAGCAACAGGTGTGATACTTTCCAAAACTCTGGTGTTGTACCACGGCTGGAGAAACGAGGGACAAGCGTGAAAACCCGCATTTGTGGAGTAGCCACCAACTTTTGTGGGAAATTGAACCGTTCGAATACTTTATATCATGTCAAGACACAAAGGAATAACATAAACACTAAGAACTCGTTACTCTTAGCATTCTATGTCTAGAATGACTCTCGTGAATGCCAATGAACACGGATGTTCACAGAGATCTGGAATAAGGGGTGAGGGTACGTATTAGGAAGTTCTTTTGATCGAACACATAATCTCGCCCGCCTCGATAGCAGCCTCTAGTAATGAGGAAACTCTTCTGTTATCGATGTCAGTCATATGCATGCAATGCAACATCCACGTTTTAATCCTAGAATGTGAACTTAGACTATGTCGGTTGAACATGTAGTTTAGCAGTCAATTAGGTCGAAGTAGGATTTAAGATTCAATTGCATGTGAGAACAGTTAATTAAATCATACAATGATTATGAAATAAATTACAAAAGAACAAAGATTACAATGGGTTTCATGATCTATGTCGCAAATATGTTTAAAAGATTAATTGAAATAAAGAAAAGAATTAATAAAACTAAAACGAATCAGATTAGCAGCGATAATACAAAAAAAAAAGTCGATTTATTACCTAATCCAACTACGTCAAAGCGAAACAGGAAGTCCAGAGACAGAAACCAGCCCCGAACAAGCGCAGCATAAGATGCTTCCTCTGGAAGAGGCGCATCACTCTGTGCATCTGTTCCTGAGTTGGGATCTAGTTGTGAAGCCAGAATCGCAATCAGTTAGTGTTCGTTGGTGAATTACGATTTATTAATAATCTATGAGTCGAATATAAGTGATTTAAGTCATATTAATTACACTAATTATATAAAAGATGAATCTAGAGATTTTATATGAACAAATCTAACCTCTAAAGACACAAATTGATAGATGACAAAACCCACTAATATCGATTATTAGGGATTTAAGTCAAGAACTAAATAAATAATATAAAAGAAAGACTAAAGAAAAGGTTTGAAAACAATTTTGACATAAATCCGGCATGAACCTTACATTAATTAAAATAAAGTACATAAAATGGGATTAAACACCCTCAGGCTTACATGTTGACGAAACGAGATATGAACTAAAGTTATCGATTTAGGGACAGCTCGACTCGAATGTAAATAAAGTTCCCTCGCAAGAGGAACGATCGATTAAGTAAGTTGATTAAAATTTGATTATTGTTGAGTTGGTCAAATTGGTAGGTCAATGCAATAATGTGACGAGTACCTAGAAGGATCTGAGCTTACATGGTTGATTGATCAAGCACGTAGTTGTCAATAAGCTTAGAGCAAGGTCTAGAATGCAAAGAGAGAAAAAGAAGGGGCAAAACACTCGCGTACCTTGAAAGTGCGCACGAATCTCTCCTTATATAAGGAGAAATACGAAGAGTTATGGAATAACTCGAACACGGAAAGAAATCTAGAAAATATTCCGGAAACAGGTAAAACGAGCTGGGGAAGAGGCGCAACAGGGACTGCGACTCTTGGAAGAGGCGCAGTACCCGTTGCGTCGTTTCCCAAGCAGTTTCATACTTTGAAAGAAAGATTTCCGCATTTCTTTATGGGAATTGCGGTAGATTTCGAATTGTTTTCTAAATAAAATATGAATATACTTTACGAAAAAAGATAAGTTTTGAAACATTAAAATATCCGAAATATTCTCGAGTGTTCAGACACGGTTTTAAAAGACGGTTTATAGAGAATGAAGCGGTTTTTGACCCGGACTCCAAAATGACTGTCAAAACGAACGTATCGGTACGTACATGACGACCAAGGGGTAGACACAAGTGTTTGAGCTATCACTTGACGATAAACTTACGAATTGTCATAAATCGTTTCGTTGTACCAAACATGCGGTCCAATCATCACTGATTGGTTGGCGGAAGGTGTAGATTCGAGGTATCTACAACACGCGGTTTCCAAAAAGATATTATTTTTATTTAAGGAGTTCCTAATATTTTTTGTTTAAAGAGTTAGAGTCAATCACGTGTCTCGAAAAAAGCCTCTTTTATTTATATATATTGATTGATTTTAGGAATCATTAGTGTTTAGTCAAAATTAATTATATCTAGAAGGGCGGGAAAAAATTAGTATGGTGGTAGTTGTTTCATTATTTAGTATAGATTAATAGTTTATTTTTTTAAAAAAATTTACGAATCCAATCAGGATTCTATTTACAAATATGCTTTACCATTCACATTGATATACGCCTCGTAACATTGGTCATTTTGAATATTCTGAATTTTTAAATCTAGACATTCAATTGAAAGTGGTGGATCCCCACTTCATGTAGTTCGACATTATTTTTGTATAACATATTGCAGTGTAAACTCACATGGAATGCAATAACGCAATTCTGAGTTCAGATTGTCCTTAAAATTAGTAAATGATTGAATCAATTTGTGAAACTTTGCAAGAATGATCTTAAGAGTGATAGGAAGGATTATTTGTAGTTTCAAGAATTATAGCATTGACTTGCTATATTTCCTGAAAATGAATACTCAAACTGACAGTACTTGGGCTGTTTAAGACAGACTGAAACAAACATCAAATAAACAAGGATATAACTATGTGATTGACTCCCACAGCTCAACACATGAAGACAATTAAATAGTAACAAGTTTAAACCTCAAACCCACAGATAATCACAGGACATGAGATTTAGACTCAACAACACAACAAATACAGCTCACAGACAATGCACATAACTAAACTAGAGATGCTAACAGGTTCTAATCTATTAACCACAGCTTGAGCACACGTTAATAATTAGGCGTGGTTCAAATTACAGACAATGCACAAGTTTGAGAGCTTGAGAATTGATTCCCAAAGATTTTTGTTTTCATTCAAGCTTAATCTGCTAAACATTACATAAGGCGTGTTTAAATAGGCATTACAAACAGATGTGAACCTTAGGATGCAAATCTCATCCAAGGGCCATCATAGACTCTCAACAACTAACTTAACTACTTACAAAAGTCCTCTAATAAGGACGAGCTCAACAGCTAACAAGTACAGACAAAAAAGAGAGAAAGAGACTGACTTTAAAAAGCATAAAAGTAGCTTTGGAGTTTTCCTGAAATGGAAAATCTTCAGTTTGTCTCCATCTCCTGTTGCCTGGCTTCTTTTCTTCTTCTTGGGACTTTTCAAGGTCTTATCAGTGATCATATAGACCTCCCTCAATTGGCTAACACTTATCTAAACAAAAGAAGAGCCTCAACTGGATTTAAGTTGGAAAATTCACCCTGTTGGACTCTTTCTGGACTTGAACTTGAATGACATTTTTCATGGACTTGTGCCGGACCTTTGGAAAACTCATCCTGGACAATTTTGTAATTCATAGGGTGGCCTTGACAGTGGGTCATGGTGGGGGCTGGTGGCTTGACCTGGTGTACCGGCCTCTTGGCAGGTTGAATGATGACTGGTGCAGACCGAGCATCATTCTGATGGACGGTGTTTTGGGCAGTAGCATGAGATAAGGCTTGGTCAGTGGTCTGGCTAGGCTTGGCTTGGCCTGACCCTAGCTTGACTTGGCCTCGCTGTGGCTAGGTTTGGCTTGGTCATGGCTTGTCATGGCTTGGCTTGTGGCTAAAGTTATGGCTTGTCTGTCTTGCCTTTGCTGGATCATGGCCTGGCATGGGGACCCTCTAGGTTAGCTTCTGCTGCAACCTCCCCAGGTTGAAAACGGCTTGACCTTAAGCCTGGCTATTCTTTATCCTCATAATCTCCATAGTAATTGCTTAGCTCCCCTTTGTTGAAAGTTCCATGCACTCCATAGTCACCTGGCATATCAATTTTGTAGGCATTTGGCCCTACCTTCTCAATGACCTCATAGGGGCCATCAGCTCTTGGCTTCAGCTTGTTCTTCCTTTTGGAGGGAAATCTTTCCTTCTTGAGATGCATCCAAACTAAGTCTCTATGGGCAAATTCTTTCTTATGCCTAGGGACCTTAGTATTCTTTTTGTACATGTCATTGGCCTTCTCAATTTGCCTTCTAACAGTCTCATGTAGCTTTATCATCTGCTCCACTCTTCTCTTTGCATCAAAGCTCACTTCTTCCCTGGGAACAACAGATAAATTAAGAGGCATTAAAGGGTTAACTTCATAGACTACCTCAAAAGGACTGTGGCTTGTTGCTGATGATGGTGCTCTGTTGAATGCAAACTCTGCCTAAACAAATTTCAGATTCCAGTCTTTCAAGGACTCACTCACTATACACCTTAGTATCCTCCCTAATGTTCTGTTGGTCACCTCAGTCTAACCATCTGTCTGTGGGTGGTGAGTAGTACTGAACAGCAGCCTTGTATTCAAGAGCCTCCAAAGTGTCTTCCAGAAATAGCTCATGAACTTTGTGTCCCTGTCAGACACTATTGTCTTAGGCACCCCATGTGACTTCACTATCTCCCCAAGGTACAGCTCTGCAACACTAGCATCATCTTCTGTCTTCTTACATGCTATGAAATGAGTCATTTTGCTGAACCTGTCTACCACAACCATCACATAGTCCTTCCCTCTTTGTATTCTCTGCAATGTTACAATGAAATCCACTCACATCCTCCCGAGGCATGTGAGGGACTGATAGGGGTGTATAGGGACCTGCATGGACGGAACTCTTAGCATGCTAGCACACTCCACATCTTCTAAGCACAATATGCACTTCCCCCATCATTTTAGGCCAATAGAATTGGTCCTGCAGGATATCTAGTGTCTTTTGGACACCAAAGTGACCTCCCAAGCCACTAGCATGTACTTCTTTGATTAGCAAATTTCTGTAAGAGCCCCTTGGAACACACAACTTATTCCCTTTGAATAAGAACCCTCTCTGCAGACTGTAGGGTGAATCTTGAACCCTTGTTCCTTCACTCTGAGCTAACCAGTCTTCATAGAAGTCAGGGTCATCTTTGTATAGCTCCTTCATGAATTCAAATCCAAAAGACCTTCTGCAATGTATACCTCCTAGACAAAGCATCTGCAACAATGTTCTTCTTGCCTTCCTTGTACTTGCTTGAGAATGTAAAGGATTGAAGAAATTCAACCCATTTGGCATGTCTATGACTCAATTTGTGCTGGCCATTTATATACTTCAAGGCCTCATGATCTGAATGCAATATAAAGGGCTTAGGCTTCAAATAATGGCTTCAATGCATAAGAGCTCTAACAAGAGCATATAATTCCTTATCATAGGTTGAATAGCTTAGCTTTGCCACACTTAATTTCTCACTGAAATAGGCTACTAGCGTCCTCTCCTGAATTAGGACAGCTCCAATCCCTACCCCACTTGCATCACACTCTACTTCAAATAGGCAATTGAAATCAGGCAGCCTGAGGACAGGTGCATCACACAAGAGCTTCTTGATGTGTCTAAGGACTTACAGAGCACTCTCAGTCCATTTAAACTCTCCCTTCTTCATGCATTCAGTGATGGGAGCAGCTATAGCACTGAAGTTCTTGATGAATCTTCTGTAAAATGAAGCTAGGCCATGAAAGCCTCTCACTTCTGTGATGTTCTTAGGGATTGGCCAAGACTGAACAGCAGCAACCTTGTCTTGATCCACAGAGATCCCCCTTCCTGATACCACATACTCCAAGAATTTAACCTCTTCTGTCATGAATGTACATTTCTCCAGCTTCCCAAACAACTTGCATTCTCTCATAATTTCAAAGATTGATTCAAGGTGCCTTAAGTGATCTTCCTGATTTTTGTTGTAAATGAGTATGTCAACTTGCCTAAACATGGCCTTAGTACTTCTGTCATCAGTCTCATAAAAGTATTAGGTGCATTTGATAGTCCAAAAGGCATAACAAGTCATTCATAGCGCCCATGCTTTGTCTTGATAGCAGTCTTCCATTCATCACCCTCCCTGATTCTCACCGGATGATAGCCTTGCCTGAGATCTATCCTTGAGAAGACCTTAAACCCACTCAACTCATCGAACATGCCATCTAGCCTAGGTATAGGGAACCTATACTTGACTATAATATTGTTGATGGATCTGTTGTCTATACACATCCTCCATGTGCCATCTTTCTTTGGGACTAAGAGAGCAGGCACAGCACAAGGACTCAAAGATTCTCTAACAAACCCCTTGTTCATCAGCTCATCAATTTGATTTTGCAGCTCCCGAGTTGTCTTAGGATCACACCTATATGCAGGTCTGTTAAGAAGTACATATCTTGGCACAAGGTCAATCTGATGCTCAATCCCTTTCAAGGGAGGTAGGCCACTAGGTAGTTCCTCAGGGAACACATCCTTGAACTGTTTTATCAAAGGTTCAAACTCTGCAAGAACCTTAGTTGGCTCTCCTTCCTGAACCTCCTTTGACAGCAACACCAACACTGGTTGTTCCTCCTTAAATTCCTTCACCATAGCTGCCTCAGACAGAAATAAGACCCCACTAACATCCTCAGTCATGTTAGGACTCCCATAGTTCTTCTCGTTTGGTGGTAGGGGAGTTAGGGTGATCTTCTTGCTTCCCTGCTTGAAGGTATAGGTATTACTCCTTCCCTGATGCACTGAGCTCTAATCAAACTCCCATGGTCTGCCTAAGAGTAGATGGCAGGCATCCATTGGCACTACATCACAGAGAACCTCATCCTTGTATACCTTCCCAATTGAAAAATACACCAAATATCGCATGTCTACCTTGACTTCATCTCCCTTGTTTAGCCATCTCAGCTTGTAGGGTTGTAGATGGGGCTGAGTGTTCAAATTGAGTTTGTTTACCATAGTAACATATGCTACATTGGTGAAGCTCCCTGCATCAATGATCAAATTACACACCCTTCCCTAGATGGTGCACCTACTCCTGAAGATAAGTGACCTCTGATCCTCTTCTAGGGGTGTCTATTGGAAATGCATGACCCTCCACAACATTAAGGTGTGACCTGTGTCAGGGTGTGCTAGGACCATGGCTTGGTCTGACTCTTCCTCAGGGGGCTCTTCTTCCTCCAGGACCTCCTCTTCCTCATACTCCACTAACCCTTCATTCTCCCATATTTCTACTTCCATAATAGTCAGTGTTTTTCTTAAGGGACAGTCTTTGCTGAAATGGCCATAGCCTTGCCATTGAAAACACTTTACCCTATTCTCAGTCATGGTGGTGTTGGGTTTCTGCCCCCATGATGCCTTTCCCTTTACTCTAGGTGGGTGGGGGTGTTGTTCTGGGTGTTTCAGTGATCCTAACACCACTATAAGCTCTGGTCTGAAATGGTTTGACAGGTTTGGGTGTAGCAGGTTTAATCTTCCCATTTTTCTCAATTCCTATAGACAGGTTAACAACATCATCATAAGACCAGATGGGTTTCATTCTAACCTTAGCAGAAATTTTTTTGTTTAGTCCCTCTAGGAACCTAGCAATTCTTTGTTCTGGTTTTCATTTACCTCACACTGCAGTGTTAACTGCTCAAAGTCTCTCAGGTAAGCCTCAACAGGTCTCTCTTATTGCTTAAGTTTAGACAGTTTAATAAACAAGTCTTGAGTATAGTCCTTGGTGACAAACTTACTCAACATTTTCTTCTTAAGTTTGGACCAAGATCTAAGGGGTTCTTTTTCTTCTTTAAGTCTTTGAAGTTTCAGGTTATCAAACCACAAAGAATCATAGCCTTTTAACTTTAAAACAGCAACCTTAAATGACTTAACATCATTATAGCCTTTATACTCAAAGACCTTCTCAATATCCCTAATCCATTCTAGTAAGTCATCAGGGTTTAAACTACTAGTGAACTCATGGATGTCTACCTTTAGGTGCTTGTCTGTGTGTCTTTGGATGGAAGCCCTGCTCCAGGTGAAATCATCTGAGTCGGGATGCTCATTCTCATCTAGTGGTCTCCCCCTGCCTCCTGGTGGTGCCATGCCTCTCCCACGACCTCTTCCTCTGCCTCCAGCAGCAAACAATAAGTGGTTTCCTATGACTTCATCCAGGCTCCTAGTTAGAGCAGTAACAACTCCAGCTAGCTCATCCATCTTTGCTTCCATATCAGCAAGTCTCTCTTCACTCATTGGGTTGTTTTTGTGTTTTTAATGTAGTTAGGGTATAATAAACTCTCAATATTTCTCAACCAGACCTTTGATAACCAATTTGCAGTGTAAACTCCCAGGGAATGCAATAATGCAATCCCGAGTTCAGACTGTCCTTAAAATTAGTAAATGATTGAATCAATTTTTGAAACTTTGCATGAATGATCTTAAGAGTGTTAGGAAGGACTGTTTATAGTTTCAAGAATTATAGAATTGACTTACTGTATTTCCTGAAAATGAATACTCAAACTGACAGTACTTGGGGCTGTTTGAGACAGACTTAAACAAACGTCAAATAAACAAGGATATAACTATATGATTGACTCCCACAGCTCAACACAAGAAGACAACTAAATAGTTTAACAAGTTTAAACCTCAAACCCACAGATAATCACAGGATAGAAGATTTAGATTCAACAACACAACTAATACAACTCACAGATAATGCACAGAACTGAACTAGAGATGCTAACAGGTTCTAATCTATTAACCACAACTTGAGCACATGTTAATAACTAGGCGTGGTTCAAACTACAGACAATGCACAAGTTTGAGAGCTTGAGAGTTGATTCCCAAAGGTTTTTGTTTTCATTCAAGCTTAATCTGCTAAACATTACATAAGGCCTGTTTATATAGGCATTACAAACATATGTGAACCTTAGGATGCAAAGCTCATGCAATGGCCATCATAGACTCTCAAGAACTAAATTAACTACTTACAAAAGTCCTCTAATAAGGACGAGCTCAACAGCTAACAAGTACAGACACAAAAGAGAGAAACAGACTGCCTTTAAAAAGCAGAAAAATAGCTTTGGAGTTTTCCTGAAATGGAAAATTTTCAGTTTGTCTCGATCTCCTGTTGCATAGCTTATTTTCTTCTTCTTGGGACTCATCAAGGTCTTATCTGTGATCATGTAGACCTCCCTCAACTGGCTAACACTTATCTAAACAAAAGAAGAGCCTCAACTGGATTTAAATTGGAAAATTCACCCTGCTGGACTCTTTCTGGACTTGAACTTGAATGACATTTTTCATGGACTTATGTTGGACCTTTAAAAAACTTATCCTTGACAATTTTGTAGTTCATAGGGTGACCTTGACAGTGGGCCATGGTGGGGGCTAGTGGCTTGACCTGGTGTACCTATGGGCAGGTTGAATGATGATTGGTGCAAACTGAGCATCATTCTGATGGACTGTGTTTTGGACACTGGCATGAGATAGGGCTTGGTCAGTGGCCTAGCTAGGCTTGGCCTGGCCTTGCCTTGTGTCGGCCTGACCCTGGCTTGACTTGGCCTGGCTGTGGCCTAGGCTTGGCGTGGTCATGGCTTGTCATGGCTTGGTTGGATCATGGTCTGAGACCCTCTTGGTTAGCTCCTGCACATATGCTATGTACTATGGAGTGATTTTGAGGCTTTAGCGATTTGAAAGGCGGAAAAGGGGGCCGCTCGCCCATTGGCATAGTTAAGAGGGGTGGCAAGGGGGAGAGGATGGCATCGACTCGGGTGTCATCTAAGAGAGAGATGAGATAGGCGAGGATACGAGCGGGACTCTTGAGAGAGGATGCAGAATGAGGGCGAAATGGTAAAATGCGTACTCCAATAACAAAAATGTGTAGCGGAAAAACTAATACAAAAAAAGTATTCTAAGAAAATAGAAATAGTAGATTAAAACACCTCTTAGACATCCATAATTCCAAATCGAATATAACACCCAATTGCCTACGCCATCCCAGGAGCAGCCTAATATGTCACTGCTAGTATGTCATTCTTGAGTCAGCTACAACGGTTAAAACAATCCCAACCGACAGCCACAAAGGCGCCATTGATTTAGCTGCAAGAAGCGTGAATGGAAAGTATGTCCATCTTGAGTAAGCTACCATGCATAAAAGCGTTGTTGATACTGTTTAACAGGAAGATCATTATATTTGGTTAGCTCATGTACACAATTTATAGCAGAAAAG
Organism: Heliosperma pusillum; assembly: GCA_022085475.1. Classification (NCBI taxonomy): domain Eukaryota; kingdom Viridiplantae; phylum Streptophyta; class Magnoliopsida; order Caryophyllales; family Caryophyllaceae; genus Heliosperma; species Heliosperma pusillum. Next base: position 26,318 of record JAIUZE010066313.1, read on the forward strand.
TTTACAAAACGACATAAAAAATAACAACTTGAGAAATCGACCTATTATATTCACTAAGAGACTAAGTAGGTAACATCCTATAGTAATCTACGGAGTATTTACTTTCCTAACCTTGCAATTAACCACTAAGCAATCTACTTGGTGATAATAATTTTAAGGCCAGCTTTCTTTTTTTCTGAAAAGAAATCTATTATAAATCGGTAAGTTACAACAAAAGCACAGGGGCGGACCCACGTGGGGTCCTAGGGGGTCACGTGCCACCCCTCCCCAATTTTTTTTTTTTTTTAATGTGGAGTAGTTATTTGCTCTGTTTCAGAATAGATAGGTACTTAACAGTGTAATTATTAGACAACAAGATGCCTTTGGTTTAGTGGTGAGGCTCTTAAATTCCTTCAATGGCTTCCTAGGTTCGATCCCCATAATAGCACCCTGTAAACTCTCTGACGTGTTGGTGGACTACGGTTGATTAGGCACGAGGTTCATCATCATTGACATCTACTAGGCAAACTTCCAAGGACAACTCACGAGTGACAAGAACAAGATGCACTTACGCGACTCACAACGTAGAAATAAAAGGTGGAATGCACGGCAGTTAAAAACCTACCTACCTCCAAGGGAGAAAGATCTCTTGCATCTCGGTGATCTAACACGCCAAACAAAAGCCCCGTCACCCAAAAAGCCAAGCCAGCCAACGAACGGGGATAAAAATAAACACCCCACAGGCAATCCCCTAGTCATATTCACCAAAGATAACCATTCCGGGATAAATCCAACACAGACTGACAGATAACCAACAAAGATTGGCACGGACAAACAAACCCGAGATGTAGAAAGGAGCATCCAACAAAGAACCCAAAAAAACATGCTTGTCATCCATGAACCAGCAGGTGGGGAAAGGGGCGAGGCTGAGGTGAACACTATGTCAGATCCATGCACGCCCATACATATGAGAAACCATGTCGAGCTCACTATTACATCTCAAGGAAACCAAGATAAAAAAGAGACATACCGGAAGAGGTAGGGGAAGGGGATACACCTCTCTAGTACCAGCCCAGTATAACACTAACACTAACAGAGATGGTAGATTGCTCGAACACACCAAAACGAGGAAGGCGTGGAAGCGGCAGGCGATGCGCTCCATGCAAAACAATTAAATTATTTTACTTAATCGGAAGGGGGAAGAAGGAAAACGACGTTGTTGGGGTCCAGTCACAGAAGGCGCTGGAAATGGAGACAGTCTTTCAAAGCGGACAAATGGTTTGAATCTGCAATTGGGTCAATCAAGGGGAAGACTGGGCCGCCGTAGATGGGCCAAAGCCCAGCCACATCTGTGGCTAATAGGCTGTGAGATATAGGGATCAAAAATAGGGGTGAGGTGGCTGCGGTGTACAAGGTGATGAGGGGTTGAGTTTAGTTGGGGATCTTTAGAGAGTTTCCTCTCTCAAGTTTTAACAGAGAGTGTGATGTCAGTTTTTTGAGAAAGGCAGGGAAACTTATTTCTACATTAAGGCAAGAAAAAATATCAGGTATAACCAATTTGATATGTCATTTAACATTTTATCCAAATGAATTTTTTAACAATTATTTCACTTAGATTCAACTTTGTTATAAGCGGGAATGTTGCCAATTCCAATTACCTTATTGGTGCAATTTTTGATGGCATAATATAGCTGGTATACCTTTGAATTTTTGGTTGTCAGCCCCTTACCTCTTGTGATTGAAACCTGAAAAGTTCCAAGGAAGACAGCCAGTGTCAGCATATCTCCCATACAAATTCATAATCTCCATAGTAATGAAGCATACATTGGAGAAGCTCACTCATACTAGCTCAGCTATAGCCATGTATTAGAAAATTAGAATACAAGATGTTGGTATAATCAATCAAGTTCTTCCAGGCAAGCTTGCGTACGCTGACGTTGCTGTCAACTCTCATTAATCATCTAAGCACTCTTTCATCACCGGGAATAGAAGATACGACAAGATGATATGAGTAAACATATCAAATCATTAATGAATGTACAGACATCATCCAATCTCCCATGTAGCCAGGTTAAGTGATGACTAAACATAGAAAATGGTATGCAGGATATGAAGGCAAGCCAAAACCCAGATATTTGATGGGCCATCTATGTACAACACATCGGCCAGACCAACTGACACAAGAGCCCTCAAGCACTCCGGAATACGTACGTGTAAAGTAAAAGAAAATGCACGGACTGTTTTGTTGCTGACGGGTTTTGAACCCATGTCATGACTGTAACTATCTAATGCTAGCTGGCATCTGCCAGAAATTTAGAATATAAAATGCTACTAATTCTATTTATAAATCCCTACATGACTTGGCCTCAAATTTGAACATCTTATCTCTAGCAAATGATCATTCATCATCATCCATGATATGACCAGCAACTCATGAAGTCGTGATGATAGTATAACTTTATATGTCTGTGTACTACGAAAACATATAGTGAAGGAACATTTTTTCACATATGAACATCGAAATATAATCTAGTTCAAAACTCTGAAGCCCAACTATCATTGTCCCGTAGCACTCGTTGCTCTTACTCCAACAAGCATTACTTCAGTTTCGAGAACGTGAATGGATATTTCTTGAATTCCGGAGGTTTTGAAATCTGATGTCTGTATGTTCAACTTTGACCATCATCCTCTCCAAATACATGTAAAAGTATGATGTCAAATTTGTCATGTTTGATTTTAAAAAACAATTATTTTCATACTCTTATAAAAGCTGTGAATAGGGTGAGAAACATATGTCAAAACTGAATACCAAAGATAAAGGGAAACAAAATCCCTCGTTTATGTAGTAAGTTGGGTTGGGCGGAAATAAAGAGGAAAAGAATTAATTCGTAAGAGCCAAATAAAAAAAAAAAAATCAACATAAGAAAACATTTGGAAGGAAGACATCCTTGCTCCATTGCCCTTCCTCTCCCTCCTCTCCACTTCCTTTCCCCCTTTTAAGATTATATACCCAAACAAACCCTAATGAACCAGCAATTGGAAAAGGAAGGAAACCCGGGAATTACTATCAAACTAGAATGGAGTAGATAATTCCTTGCCATGTGTTTCATCTTGTCTACGTAGAATTAGTAACATACTAGCATGGAGTAGAAACCTCCCATCTGTATGAAACACTAAGCTTCTTGAAACATGTCTGATACTTTGATAGTAGTTTGATGTAAAAGAAAGACACTAGAGCTTGACCTAACACTTACCAAACAAACAACTACGATCTTCAAGAAGGATTTAAGTTCCTGAACTTGCTTATACCACGACGCTGTTCTTTAAAGGAGTCACGAATAGACTTGACCAAGGAGCTTATGACATCAACTTGACCCAATTCTTCATGCTGCTCCTGAGATAATGTTACAGGTTAATGGAAATTAATAACAAATTGGTTTAATGGAAAAAAAATTAGATATAATACCACTTCCATAAGACGATCGTCAAAACTCCCAGATTCAGCATTACGGGGCATGAAAATCTTGCGGTAAGCCGCTCTCAAGCTCTTAATCTAAGTCCTTGCAAAGATGTGGATAATAAATATCTAAACAAGTACTGAAAATGTAAACAAAACTTATGACAACTAAACTAAAAATCAGCACAGATTAAATAGAAGCTAAAACTACATTGTTACCCCAATGTCTTAAGGACTCCTGCAAATTGCAGGGTGGGTGGGGGGTTAAATGTACGCATCACATTACCCCGGTGTTAGAACAGAGAGTCTTTTCAGATTAGCCAAGATGAAAATTGCATCGAATGACTACTACTTCATAATTCTACCATAATTCATGGGCAAACAAAGAACAATGAGGCTTTGGTACTACTGGAAATGGCAAACAACTTCTAGAAAGTCACAGAATAATAGTCTGTATGCGATGACACACCGTCAATAGTCTATGGCAAATACTATGTGTTCTACATAGCAAGCTAATGTTACAATCTAGGACAAGTCTACCTTCACTATGAAATGAGAAAAAACACTAAGAATTGGAGTATAAATTTTGCTGTTATTGTTATTTCAACTTTAAACATACAGACATCAGAATTTCAAAATTATGTCTATATCGCTTGAATAATGAGCTTTTAATAAAACTAAATAGCTTAAAAAAGTTCACCTCTGTAACTGAGAATCCACAACGCCTAAGGCCTACTAAGTTCAAACCTCGAATCTCAGTTCTTTCACCAGAAACCATCATGAACATTGGTACATCTTGAGAAACCTGGAATAGTTAAGATTAATACCTTTATTCAATCATCATCTTAAGGTTACTAGAGATTATATATATATATATATATATATATATAAGCGAGCTTAGGGCACGTGATAGAAGTAGTACATACCACCGACCCACCACCAATGAAACAAAATGAGTCAAGGTGGCAGTGCTGATGAACAACCACGGCACCAGCCGTGTGAACGTAGTCCTATTTCCAATTTTTTGATGAATGAAAATGAGAATGAAAGTTGTAAGCATTAAAATAAATGACATGGACAACAAACGGAATGATTTAATTGAGAGACCACACTCACTTTCACTACTACATGGCCGGCCAACAAGGTATTATTTGCTAAAATATTTTTACTTCCAATTTTACAGTCATGAGCAATATGGCATGAACCCATGATAAGATTCTCGTCATCAATTACCTGCAGAAATGTGAAAGTGGTGAAGACAAGCAAGTTGCCAAGAAGAACAATGCGGGAATTAGCCTAAACAACATAGCATCAGGTGTTACGATTGGAGCTAAAGTAAAACTTCACACCGTCTTATCATCTGGTTTAGACGATCTATGGATTGAGCTATATTCTCTTATGTCATTGTTGTCGCCAACATAAAGGAAACATTCATCCCCAATCTGAAATAAAGATAAAGGACAAGTAAGCAACTTTAGATACCCTTCTAACTAATGCTATCTTTAGTGTAATTTAAAAAACAGCAAAATCTTAACCAAGACATATAGCTAACACATCAACATAACTACGCCAACTATGAAGCAACATTTACCAAACCATTAGTTCCACTGTACTGACAAACTTTTTCAAGGTGCATTTGCGAAACAAAAATAATAACAAATAATTTCATTAAGATGTCGACCTGTCCCACCACACACTTCTCTAGCTTTTCTTACTACATTACACTGTGTTCTATCTGTAGTGGCAGTCAGGAGATAGCAATCGGCTTGAAAGAGACATATAGAGAAGCAAACAGGTACATAACTACACACAATCTAATGATCTAAAAGCTGTACAATAGCATCACATCTAGAAATTCTATCTTTCTTTCCCCTTACCATTTGGCCATTACTATTAAAGTATTAAGAACCTGATCAAGGAATAATTTACTATCTGATAAGAGAGTGATACCAGACACCTGTTAAGTAGCAACCGAAGATGGCAACCCATGTTCAAGTAAGTCACATGAAGTCATGAAGATACATGTGTGTCAGAATTTAGAACATTTTGAAATAAGAAATTAAGAAGTTTACTTTGCCATCCTTAACTTTTATTACTAATTAGAATGGGATTCTATTGGCGTACCTTATCAATAGAAGTAAATGAATATATATATTATGCTTAAATATTGGTGCTATGAAGTATAAGAAAGAGTTTTTAAGTCAGTTCAAGATTCAAGGACCAATAAATGCCTTAACAAACTTCCAATATCCAAGAATGACTTCCTTGAGTCTCTTTACAACAAACTCACGAGAAGAATGGACGGAATCGATAGCACCTTGCATAACATCACAACAGCTTCATAGTGTTGGAATATAAAAACCCACATGTGAGTTGTCCGACATTGTTGGAGAAAGAGAGATGTCACCACTTTATAACCAAGGGGGCTACTCCTCCTTTTGCCAATTGGTTTTAGGATGGAACCTCCCTTGTGTTGTAAAGTGGTCCGTCTCTCCTCCGTTTGGGTGTGGCCCAGCCCGTTTTCATGTTCTAACACAAGTTTAGCACAACAAAATAACAAGTAAACATCTACATATAAAACTTGAGTTATTTTTATGTGAATTTCAGGCACTAGGATAAAGGCACAATCCGTCAATTTTATAACTACAAACAACTATGTCACTATATACAAATTGCAAATGCCAAATAAAATTATAGTATCATGGGTCCCACTGTACTTTCATTGAATATCGCTTTGCCATTCAGCTACCCCAATCCTCATATCGGTCATAAAGCACCATTGTTACAAAACTCAAGCCCAACCACATAAGTCAAAAGGAAATTTATAATCCCTATAATATTGTTAAACTCCCAATGCGTCATTTTTTAGATATTTCTTAGAAGTCATCTGCATAAAGTCAGTATGTGCTCAGATATAGTTCTCCTTTCATGCTACTGGGATATATTTTCGACCTTTGAGCAAAGCCCTATGTACAAATGAGAAAGTTGACGACCAAATAATGAAGTCGTTTCATTCTATTAGAATAATGAAGTCACGGATTGACTGTGCTGCTCAAAATTGGGTACAGGTGTCCAACACGGGAACATATCCTAGCACCGAACTCTTTGAAGAGTACAGTTCAAAGACAGGGGGGCGCTCTCACGAAACAAGGATACAGGAACGGGGACACTTCTTCAAAATAGAAAATTAATTATATAACTGGAATATTTAGAGCTTTATAGTGCAATCGAGAGATGTTTGAGTTTTTGAGACATTAGTCTTAAAATTGTCAAAAATAATAATAGATATTCCATAACCTCCTTGTTTTAATTTCCTCCTGCTATCTTTTCTCCAAGGAGAAGTGTAGGTAAGGATTCCATATCTGTATGATGCATCCATGAATGTCATTTCAAACCCAAGTACGACACCAAAACTGAAGAGTCGAAGAAACATAGAATATGGAGATATAAATTTGTACAACATAAAAGGTTCGATTAAAGAACATACAATCAGCATATAGGCCCTTGTGTGCCACTACATAACAAAAAAATTATAGCATCTCTGTATGAATGAGAAAGCAATTAAATAAGCCACCTTATATTTCAAGTCCTGGCACTTGACACCCACAACAGCATGATGCCCAATCACATTGTTCGACCCGATCACAGTCTTGCCTGGCAGCTCATCACCAACAACAGCACCACTGCCCTACCAGGAGAAAGAAAAGTCGAATAAAATTCAAAATGTAGAGCCACTCACAGTTAAGAATAAGCAGCAAAATGACCAAAATTATAAAGGGAAAACGAACTAACGTCATAAGCGTGCAGTAATCACCCAATTGGGTATTCCCAAAAATGTGACTTCCAGGATACAATTTACAAGCATTTCCCAAAATTGCAGATGATCCAACTGTACAAAATGGGCCAATTGACACAGCCTAACAAATAAAACACACCAAAAATCCATAAAGCATGTATCTTTCACAATATCATCATATTTCAAAATTGATAAACTCATTCATTCGTTAAATAAGCAAAGTTAAAAAATGCAAAAGTTAGGGAAACCCACATGACCAAGAGTTGCATTTGGGTGTACAATGGCAGTTGGATGAATGAGATTTGAAGTGGAAGCTTGTTCTTCTCCATCATCATCATCAACAGCTGTTACACCTGCATACAATCATAATTGAACCCACATCTTAATATCTACTCCATTTAAATATGTAATTGTAATCATAATAATTTGGGAGGGGGAGAGAGCTACGAGAGTGAAGTCTGAGGAAGCCCAAAGAAGAGAATTGGGAAAGTGGCTTGGCGTTGCGCGCTTTTACGAGCAAGTTCATTGTCAAGTGCGAGTATCAGACTTTGAACTGGAAATGAATGCTGAGCTTTCGAAATAGAAATGCACCAGGTCAAGTTTCAAGGAGATCCCGACTACTGTAAGACCACTGAAATTCACCGGTTGTTTTTTAACTTTTATAAGTTTGGGTCTTATTTACGTTGTACACATTTTACTCATCTCATTAATAGGATAACGCGGTCGTCCCTGTAACATAGAAATATTGTTCGGGGCTTGGAATGAACTTCCGAAACTCGACACAAGTTAATTATATACTAGTCACCTTCGCTACACGGATCACTACGATCATATATAACATGATGAATACGGATAGCACCTTATACACTTTAGTTCATATAGTTTATTCACGTCGAATATCATAAATAGTGCGCCTTTATATCAGGCTGCTCATCAATTCTGTGTCACCTTCACATATCAAGCACATTACTTGGATGGACTAACCAGAGTCACCTGATACTAGAATCGTATACTAGATCAAGTACTTTCACACACATATTTCACCATACACACAACTGCATTTGTGCTTCTTGGACATATGCATTCTCATCACACCAAGCATTCCACGTAAGATCGTCTACCAACACTATTACCTATCCACGACGTTTATGGCTTAAGTGTATTAGGGCCGGGATCTCGGAATGAGGCCGCCTTTGTTGGCAGTGATGCATTGATAAAGTCTAACTCTCCATCCCATTTTCTTATCCCACATCGGTGGGAAACATTTGTTTCCTCTTGTTTATAATACTACTTGTCTTTGTAGTGTTCAATAGAGTGAACAAAGAGACTTTTGTTGAGAGTATTGGGCATGTGGGTTTGGGTCCAAATACACACACGCGCTGTAACAACCCGGATTTCACGATAAAGGAAACAACGTAAAAATAGATAATAATCAGAGTTTAATAATAAAAATATGGTCAAGGTGGCGGAAACACCTAACCAATCCGGATCGCTACTAAATTCAAAACTAAACTATTACATTATTAATATCCTCAAAGGGAACCTAGAATCCTAAACATATTATTGATCTCGCCGCACAAGTCTCTTCAACCCACCAACATCCAGACAAGCAGCTTCCAATTCAACCTGAGAATGGGGGGTCGACAATCAGTCGGGAGTAACTAGATACTCTCCCAGTCATGTTTACAACAAGCTGAATTAATCAACAATAAATAACAACTGAAAATACTGATGAACGACATGTGAAGAAATTATTAAGCAGGTCATATTATAATCATCATAAATCATCAATAACAGAATAAGAACAACCGACATTGCAGCGTATAACAAGTGCCTCCACTTACCAAGCATAGTGTATAGAACGAACATCGTTAGAGCGTATAACAACTGCCTCTGAACGGATGAAGCGTATAACAACTGCCTCCATCAGTGTGGACCGTATAACAACTGCATCCACGGTACTATGTATAGCGTATAACAACTGCCTATATGTCAAAGACCTGGCCAGACTCTCGATGCATTAACTGTACATCGAACGACACTCGGGGACCAGAGCGTATAACCACCGCCTCTGACCAATCCCGACCATAGACAAAAATAAACCCCCGAAGGGTAGCGTTTGTTCATTCCGAATAGTATATAATTGATACTACCGTCATCTATTCAACCAGTAACAAACAAATGCACAGTATAACTGACTGTACAAACCAATGCGTTAACAACGTCACGACTTAACATATGAACAATATAACTGACTGTCTAACTATGCGTGAACAACGTCTTGACTCAACTCAAGAACAGTATCACTGACTGCTCAACCAATCGAATGAGTAAGAGTAATCATTACAATATGCAAACATAGTGTTATAGTTCAGCTGACCATAACACCACACATAAACAAGCACATATAACCCACTGGACCTATAACATTACACCTCAAAGGACATGTTATAGTTCAAGCTACCATAACACAAGACACAGAAGCATATAACATTCAATGTTATAGTACCTCCTACTATAACCTTCACTTAACCCTAGTGAAGTTATAGTAACTCAACTATAACTTTGGTTAAGCTTGTCAGGTTATAATATCATCAACCATAACTGTCGCTTAACTCTCGCAAAGTTATAGTACTCCAACTATAACCTTAGCTAAGCGTGTCAGGTTATAGTATCATCAACTATAACCTTTACTTAACTTCAGTACAGTTATAGTACCTTCAGTTGTAACCTTCACTCAACTTTAGTGAAGTTATAGTACGTCAAGTTATAACCTTAGTTGCATATGTGCAAGGTTATAGTATCATCAACTACCACTCTCTTCCGTCACGGGTTAGTCCTCTATAACACCATCACCGAGGGGTCGACTCCACGGTACAAACCGCCATGTCACCACAACAAGTCTTGTTATAGTACACCGCACCATAATGTCACTTTCAAAGTTATAGCTCGAACAGGTATAATCTGGGTAGCTTACGCGCAAAGTTATAGTCTAACAATTATAACCTTAACCTTGTAAACCAAAACCCTAAATAACAAAGTAAAACCCTAATCGACAAAACCCTATCCTCTCCTCTCAAGGGAGGCTACAAAAACCCTACGGCACCTTCTTGGGGCTGCGAGCCACCAATGAAGGTTAGGGTTCGAATCTTGAGCCCTAGTTCACACCACAACGACAACATAATATTATAAACAACAATTAGATATACAATTTAAATAAAAACATTACATGTATAATAATGACTAGACACGCATCAAATCATATAATCAATCATCATTCATGTTAATTAATTCACTTTCTATAAACATAATTAAATAAAAACACCTAGTTACCTTTATTACACAATAAAGACTGCACTTCAATAAGAATCTCCATAAAATCGCCAATTAATATAATTCACCTTCTTTACCCATCAAACCAAGAACCCTCAAGGTAGGTATAATGTCCATACAAATAGATCTGATAAAAATATAAGGAAAAGAATATATTGTAAAGGTAAGATCCAGGATTGTAAATATATAATTTATCATTGCATTTGGAAGAAGGAAAGATTCATAACAATGAAGTTAAAAGAGAGAAATAAAAATGGAGGAAGGGAGGAAAGTAAAGGCAAAAATTAACGTGACAATTGGATTGAGTAACCTAGTAACTAGGTTAGGGTTTTCTATTTATAAGAAGGTTTAAGTAGGCTTCTGATTCATTAGCTCACGAGATGGATAATCCAATTACAAATAGGGTTTAGAATAATTAAAACGCTTGAACAGTTTATATAAAAGAATGAGCTAATAAATTAAAATAGTAAAATCGGGCACGAACACTTTAAGCCATCTAAAATTAGGCGAAATCGGAAATAATTAAATAAAGGATGTAATCAATAAATACAAAATAAGTTATTAAATGCGAAAAATAATTATTTTAATAAGAGAGTTAGCAAATAAAAATTATTATAAAACACGGGGTGTTACACGTGCGCGCCGCCTGGCCCGACCCGAGATCGGTTTGGGTAGAGCACCTGCGGTGCGGGCCTTGGCCCACTTTTACGTTTTTCAGTTAGTGTGTTTTGAGAACTGTCCACATTCAGTGTATCTGTTTGTGTAACAGTCTGTCAAATATGGGGTTGCGTTTAAGAAGCATGATTAGCTGTATTAATCACGTCTTTGACTGTGATTTTGTGGAACGGTTTTTGGCTCCTGTTACTGCACTATTTTGCTAAAAATAGTCTAGCTCTCCAGTTCAGAAAACACACAACCAAGTTATGAGTAGCTAATTCTTTCACTGGGGTTTAGGGAATTTATGGGTTAAATTGCGGTAATTGAATCAATCAACTTTACTTGTCTAGATCGTTAATTGCAATCTTTAATCGTGGATAATTAGTTTAAGGCCTGAATTGATTATTTGACTTAATAATTCTTGATCTAAGATCGAAAGCCGAAGATAGAATTGAGTTATTGCAAACGATAGAGTAACCTAATACGTAGTGAGAGCCCATTAGGTGTATTCTAGGGTGATTGGCGATCTGATTAGATCTCATCACTACCCTTTAGACTAGTTTACTAGATTGATTTATGATCCGTGTCGTGCCCTAGATATCCATAATGAACCGACAACCCTAGTTCTTTTTCTCTATAGTTTCTCATTTATATTACTATTTCTTTGCTCGTAGTTTTAGTTTAGTTTACAAATCAACAAACCCGGTTGTTACTACACAAACTATTACATTAGCATTTTAAGATACGATTTGTCTCCATGTGGATTTGATCCCGACTTTACCTGACTACATTAGTTAGAGATTGTAGGGTTATTTTTGAGAGGTGTGCGATAGCCGACATGTAGCACACATTGGAAAAAAGAGTAGAAGTGTAGTACAGAGTACTCCTCGAATCTAACACACTGAATCCACCACCGCAAGCCACCACCCTAACCCACGTCACGCCCGACCCACTCGTGCAACCCCACTGCTCCTAATGTCGGCATCATCTATTATCGACCACCTACGCCGACAAACCGCCCTTACACGTCGGCCTTTTGGTTGAGTGAAATACACAGTATGTTTCCACATCTTACACATAGTCTTCAACAACTGGACCACATCATCCTCTGTCAACAACAATGACCTACCACTAGTGCGATCCACTCCAAACTTTCTATACCACAAATCATAGTCTAGTGAGTAATGACCCACATAAATGCTTCCCTATATACTTAAAGAATTCAACACTCAACTGATCACTCATTACTCCATTCCTAAGGTGTAAAGAACCACCTTTATACCTAGTTTGACCTTCAATTGTTTCAAACTCCCCTTTATAGAAGAGCAGTACAAAATTAGTAAAAAAAGACAACAGAACTAAATCAAATAAGGTTTAAAAGGTGTTTGGCCTTGCTTGTCTAAAAGAGTTTTTACTTTTCAAAAAGAGTTTTTTTATAAGCTACTTTTCAAAAAAGTTGTGAATGTTTGGCCAAGGTTTTAGAAAAACTATCTTTATTATTTTAATATTTGATGGAATCTTGTGATAACAAAAGAAGAAATATAAGTAGAAGTAGAAGCACCTATTTGCTACTTCTACTTTTAGTGGTAGTTATTACTTTTTTTTTAATTTTTAAAAGCACGTTTAGACTCCATAAAACATGGTGTTTGGCCTAACTTTTAGTTTTTCATTTACAAAAGCACTTATAAAGCCAGGCCAAACACCCTTAATTTAGGGATAAATCACACAGAAAAGACAACTAACATAAATGGTTTAATTTAGGGAAAAATGAAACATCTATCACTAGAACATCAGATAATTAATCAATTAGAAAAAAATTTACATTATCAAAAAGCAACTAACAATAAACAAGTAAAAGTAAATGTCGAAAAAAATTTATGATTAACAATGAACTTACAAACTTATTCATCGTTCATTGTTGGTTCATTGTTGTAGCCTGCATCTACTGATCTCCTTGTAAATGCAAAGTTAAGGTTAGGATTTTTAGGTTATTTAGCTGAAGATGATTTGGGAATTTGGTTTTATAAAATGATTTGGGAATTCAGGGGAAATGATGATAGAGTAAAGAGTAAATGAGAGAGTGGTAAGAAATGGGTAAGGAACTAGTCAAATGAAGGGCAATTTGTCCATTCATTTCTTTTGTCCGCATGAAAACTAAAATGGTGACAATTTTTTGCTTGAGATAAAGTTATGAGAGTAATTTTTAAAAAACAATTATCTTATATATATACATATATATAACTGGGTTGAAACGATGTGGATGCGCCACGTTACGTATTCAAGCTTAATTACAGCTAATCATTAAAATAAACATAATAAATGTTAGGTTCATAACCCCCTTAATTAGACATTTCTAATTATGAACTAATTAACTCTTTAATTACTTACGCAAGATCTAGTGCATGCAAACATAAAAACAAAGATGAGAAGAAAAACATGTTTCCTTACATTGATGTAGGACGAAATGGGCACAAGAGTAAGACTTCTTCTTACTCTTGTTCTTGAGCTTATAAGATTATGGGATGATCTCCAAAGTTTCAAGGATGAAAACTCTCCTCTTGTTGCACCTAGACTATCCCAAATCACTCTTATATTATTATACTAGAGAATAATATGAGAGTAGCCCTTAAATAATATAACTAACACAACTATTACTACACTTAGTAATATTATGTTAATATTAGAAATATATGAACTTGTTTAATTTGAAACTTCTTAAGTTTCTAGTGAGAGATACAAAAAACAAATTGTTGTATTTTGTGTAAGATTACAAGTGAGTAATAAGAAGAGAAAACTCTCCTTATTAATACCACCAAAACCGGTCACCAAGGGCATGGAGAAGGGTGAGCATGCTTTTTGTCTTAACAAGGCATTAGGTAGGATTCTAGGTTTCAGTAGGTAATCATTTGGTCTAATTCTTAATTAGAACAACCATTAAGACCTAAACCCCTACTCTTACCCCACCAAAACCGGTGCACCCATGTAAAATGAGTGTCCTTTTTTTGTGATTTTGTCATTTGTCATATATGTGACATGTGATATGTAATTATGCATATAAGTGTATATTTAACTAATTAAATATAATCTTATAACAAATAAATTACACTTAATATTTTAAGTAATAATTTATAATTACATGTATCTAAAATGGGTCATCTCATATTTGGTTAATATAATCTACAACTAATTGTAATCATAATTAACCAATTATGCTTATCTCAAATGTTTCATAAACATTAATCATTCTTAGTAATATAACAATTTAAATACTAAATTGAATCTTATCTAATCACATTACAATACGATATAATTCTCACTTTTAATTTAAACTCGTTTAAATTAAGGGATTAATTAATCTGTATCGCTATACAATTAATTAACTTTCATGATTAGGGAATCGTCCTTTCGGAGTGACCTCAAGGGATCAACTGATCACCACTGTCATACGTCAGTTTCGTTAAAATCTAGTAAGTCAATCGTTACCGATAAATGTGAACCAGTTGACTGGAATATTTATCATCCCTTTTGTAGTCTTATTGTTGAGATTTAATTAAGTGATCGCATTATTGGTGAGGACATTTACTCCAACAATCTCCCACTTGTCTGAAACAAGTGTGCGTCACCAATTCTCTTGTCCTATTATAATCTCCCACTCAATGCAAGGTGTCTTGTAGGTCGTACTTGCATGTGATCGTATGTTGAGTGGTTTCCTCGATCTGGAAAGTAATTGTCTGACCGGAATTATCTACCATAGATACCTTCCGAGCGTGGCAATGCATTTCCAGTTCACTACTCCTCGAGTGGCCTTGAGATTTTGATAACCCTGACAAAGGGGTGGACAATTCTTATCGCACTATTCCCTTTGTACACCCACAATTCTTTTTGACCCAAAAATTGCACATTGACCCCCCCCCCCCTTTTTACAGAATGGCTTGGGGGCAAAAATCAAAGTCAATCAGAAACTGTGTCGACTTAGGCGATCAGTCTTTAGTCTAAAGAATTGACTAAAAAAGAACACTATAGTAACTCTCGCCACGACTAGGCTATATGAATTGCCAGAACTTTATAAGCGGTCACTGTCCGTCAGAGTGTCCCATACAGTCTGCCTATGTGATCAACTAGTCATCTCTTATGACTCTATGACACTTGAACTTGCCATCAATCGCATCACACTCCAGTCACTTGGAGACGTCACCTCATATAAGCAACTATGGTCCAATGCTATGTTAATCCATTTCACTTTAATAGGGTTCAAAGTTGTCATTACAACCTATTCGAATACAACAAAGCAATAAATGAGTTTTAGAAAGTCAAACGATAAACGTGATCATCATATATAAACAATCAACACAATGTTATTGCTTCATATCTTATAATCCTAAGTATACAAGTTTCATGAAGCTACATGGCAATAATCTTGTCCAAATGCAATAAAAGCTTGGGTAGTGGATATACCATGTTTCCATTTATTCCAACTTTATGAATTGTTTTTTCCTTCTATTGGATGTCATCTCTAATGACATGAATTTATCTAAGTACATGTCTAGATCTCTATCTAGAGTTGGGCTCTTTAACTTGAAAAGATGATCCCAATGTTATCATGATAACTTTGTGATAGGTATCGTGGTGAAAGGATCTACTATTAGTTCCTTATAAGCCACCTTATCCTCATCGTAATATACCAAAACTCCATTTGTAGAATTCTTAATGATTGACTCTTCAATCATGCTCTTTAATTATTCGCTCTGATTTTAACATAACAAGGTTATCCTAGGATTTCGATAAATCCTTATAAGTTTGGAAACTTGGGTTTGTGTAACCTTTAACACATAACTAAGTTATCACTACCAAACAAAAGAATAAATCCTTAGTCCTCCTCGAGAACCTCATGGATGTTCTTGAAGGCTATCCAAGGACTCTCATGTGGATTGATTTGTTATTGACTTGTCATGCTCCAAGCATATAAGTCATTTATGCATGTGCATATCATGGCATACGCGATTAAGCTAATGGCATAAACATTAGTAATTATTATCATGTGATCAACAACTCCTAGGTTCAGTGAAAAACCTTCTTAGTTCGTTGATCCTTAGATGAAGGATCTTTATCAATATAAAATTCTTATCTTAATTCCAGTATCTCTTATTATATATCACTATAGATATTGGATACTTCAGATACGATATGCCTCTTCCAAGTCTTTCCCAAACGCTCCTTCACGGAAGACAGTGTGGGTATATCATTCCCAATGAGTAATATGTCTCCTACATACAAGACATGGAAGACAATTGCTCCCACTATACTTCATGTCCAAACATGACAATTTTAACTCCCACTTAACTTCATTTATAAACATGGCTCTTCGACAATCCGAGGATACCATTCTCTCTTATCATGAAACGATTCTCTCTTATCATGAAACGATCATTACAACCTCTTAAGTGCTTTTTTAGGATCACACATTGATATCTTAAGCTTGTATGGCAATTTAGGTTTGTGTCATATACACTAATACACACCCTTCTCTAAATGCCCATTTAGAAAAGTGGCTTTAACACCTATATGTCATATATATTCTCACAATGAGGTGTAGTAATGATAATTTGGATCTTAAGCATGGTGACACTTTAACTTAGCTTTGTAGATATTCTTATGTCTATCTATGCAGTTCTTTACCTTGAAGTTTAATTTACCTTGGAGAGGTCCAAACTTCTCTAATTAAATTCATTTATATGCATAGAATCCATTTTGGTTTGTGAGGCTCTTATGCAACAAATTCGAATTGGAATTACTAGTAACGACCATTTCATAGATCATAGTCTCATTACCTTCAAAAAGTAAAAGTTTTTAACTACTAACTTATAACCTTGGACGACTTTAAGAACATTTTCTCTTGTCTCCCTATTAGACATTAGTTTGTGGCAATTTTTCTCCCACTCTATCTTTTTGAAAATTCATTTATTTTCAAGGAACATAGCCTTATGAGCCACAAACAACTTTGTTCTCTTGATCGTGAAGGAGTAAAACGCTCATGTTAACCTTGATTGATCTATAAAAGACTTATTTGTTTAGATATTGTATTCTAGCTTTTCAATAGACTTGTTCAATATATAAGCTAAATAATTGAAGTTCTATCCATGTTTAATACAAATCTAGGGTTCTTATTGAAAGTTCATAGACCCTAATTAGACTCCTCTAATTTGTTACTAAATTACTTGTTAATTTAGTGTTTAATAAAGATCTATGTAACATGCATGCAAATTAAAATGCATAATAAAATAAGAAGAAATTTCCTTACATTGGGAAATTTCGGTTTATATGGGCACAACAAGAAACACCTTTCTTGTTGATCTTGAGCTAGAAAGAAATAAATGATCCTCTTTGTAATCTTCAAGTTAGAAGATCTCCTTCAAGATGCACCCAAGAGAAAACCCAAACTAATCACTTAGTTTTTAACTAGAAAACACAAGTGATAATATGAACTAATATTTTTCCTATTACTAGTGCAGGATGTGGGCGTGCTATGCCTATGAGGCCGAGACATGGTGCATGGTGCTACCCCCCATCGAAAAATATTTTTTTTTTCGGTGGTCTCCATGCATCATGTCTCGGGGTCCCGTCCGAGTCGGGATTGGGCAACGGTGGTTCTATGGGCTGCTGCCCATGGCAATCGTGTAAGACCCATCAAACCGAGGCGTGGTGCATGGTGATACCTCTTCATGGAGATTTTATTTTTATTTTCCAAACTAATCACTTAGTTTTTAACTAGAAAACACAAGTGATAATATGAACTAATATTAGATTTATTACTACTCTAGTAATAGGAAAAATATTAGTGTTTGAGAGTTTTAGAGAGATGAGGATTTTAGAGTGATAAGCATGCAAAATAAGAATGAACTTATCAAGTAAAATGAACAACAATATTGTCCATTTAAGGACACATGGTCCGGCCAAAAAAGAGCCCTAGTGGCCTCTTATTTTGCTTAAAATAATCTCATGCAAAATAGTTGAGTGTAGGAGTGAATAAGAATATGATCATGTGTCATAAACATGACATGATCACATGTTGTAGTGTGATACAAGAAACAACAACCATCATGTTATACACTACATGATTTCGGTTCCCACTAGTGTCATGTGGTCCATTTTGATTTTTGATATTTGTCCACAAATACTTATAATCATATGCTTAATTATCTTGTATAATTAAGGGTTAATTTGATCATATAACAATTATATGACTCAAATTAATAAATAATATACACTTAACTTTTAAGTGATATTTTATCATTATATCAATATATAATGGGTCCCACAATGCCTAGTTAGTTTATTTTACAACTCCTTGTAAATATAATTAACTAATCACCTCTACCTCAAAGTATATGCATAACCTCAACTAATTTAATGAATTAACTATTAATCACTAAATTAAATCTTATTCAATCGTATTAAAATAAGACGTAAAATTTATTCAGTCAATTATCGCATAATTGACTAATAAACTTATCCGGAATGAGTTCGTAACTCAATTTCCAATAAATAACTCTCGTAACTAAACATATATCAAACATATATGTAAAGTACTAATTAATATGTATCGTATACAAATAATTAGATTTCTGTTTGTGTCTCATCCTATAGGTGTGACCGAAAGGGGTCAGTTGATTACCGCCGTCATACGACAATAACGTCTAACTCTAGTCAGCTGACCGTTATCGATTTACGTTAATCAACTGACGTGGAGTATCAAAATACTAGTCATCCCACTAATATTCCAAAATGAGGTTTATAATATAAATGCACTATTGTGGAGAACACTTGCTCCAACAATCTCCCACTTGTCCGATACAAGTTGTGCATGTAGTCACACTATTGCGGAGGACTCCTACTCCCACAATATCTCCCACTTGTCTCGACAAGTTGTGTGCTACCAATTCTCTTGTCACTTTTGTGTCACATCCTCCCACTCATCGCAAGGTGTCTTTCAGGTCGCACTTGCGATTGGAACAATAAATTGAGTGGTTTTCTCGATCTGGAGAGTAACTGTCTGACCGGAAAATCTACCATAGATCTTATCCGAGCGTGGCCACGCATTTCTAGTCACTACTCCTCGAGTGGCCCGAAGATGTTAATACCCAACGTGGGTGGACAATTCCTGTTGACCCAACTTACACTGTATAATGCATATCACCATGACCCAGTAGATGCCTATCGGCCTCCTTTCACGGCACGACCTAGGACAAAAACCAAAGTCAATCGGAAATTACACCGACTCAGGTAAATGGTCGCCATTCTAAAGAATCGACTCATAGGAATATAATAGAAATCCCCGCCACGACCAGGCTTCAATAATTTTGATAAGGGACTCTATCATGGTCACTGTCCGACAGAGTGTCTCTACAGTCTGTCTATGTAAACGATCAGTCATCCCCATAACCCCATGGTGCTGAACCAACCATCGATCGACTTACAATCTAGTCATTTCGAGACGTCACCTTATGCAAATGACTAGGGACAATTACTAAGTTCATCATGTTCACTTGAATTGAGTTCAACCTTTCTTATAACCAATTCGGACAAAACAAAGTAATAAAATTTAGTCAATACTAAATAAAAGAGCTCATATAAAACTCGAACAATGAATGCAATTATCATATATGTAAACATTGATACAACATTCAATTATTACATATCACATAATCTAGAGGAATTCAGGAACTCGTCTTAATCCCATCGAGACGACATGACTATCATGTTTAGCCTTTGTAAGAGGCTTGGTTAGAGGATCAGCGATGTTATCGTCTGTCCCAACCTTACATACATCTATTTCCTTCCTTTCAACGTAATCTCTAATTACATGGTATTTCCTAAGTACATGTCTAGACTTGTTTCTAGGCTTGGGCTCCTTTGCTTGAAAGATAGCCCCACTGTTATCACAATATATCGTGATGGGATCTTTGGCAGTAGGGACTACTCCTAGTCCTTCCAAGAACTGCCGAATCCACACAGCTTCCTTTGCAAGCTCTGATGCCGCGAGGTACTCAGCTTCTGTTATAGAATCCGCAGTCACGTTTTGCTTGAAGCTCTTCCAGCAAACGGCTCCTCCATTCAACATAAAGACATAGCCGGATTGGGATTTTAAATCATCCCTATCAGTTTGGAAACTAGCGTCCGTGTATCCCTTTAAACGCAACTCAGTCTCTCCTCCAAACACCAAGAACGAATCTTTAGTCCTTCGTAAGTACTTAAGGATGTTCTTTACGGCTATCCATTGACTCTCACCTGGATTGGCTTGATAACGACTCGTCATGCTCAAAGCATAGGCGACGTCGGGGCGAGTGCACATCATAGCATACATGATTGACCCAACTGCTGAAGCATAAGGGATCAATTTCATGCGTTCAATCTCCTCGGTGACGGTAGGACTCTGGGATTTACTTAGAGTGATACCATGACCTATTGGAAGAAAGCCTCTCTTAGAGTTTTTCATTTTGAACCGATCAAGAATCTTATCTATATAAGCTTCTTGGCTTAATGCTAGTATCCTCTTGGATCTATCTCTATAGATCCGGATACCCAAAATGCGTTGTGCCTCTCCCAAATCCTTCATCTGGAAATGTTTCCCAAGCCACTCCTTAGTAGAAGTAAGCATTGGTATGTCATTCCCAATGAGAAGTATGTCATCCACATACAAGGTAAGGAAAGTAACTTTGCTCCCACTAAACTTCATGTAAAAACATGGTTCCTCGACACTTCAAGTGAATCCATTTTGTTTAATTACATGATCGAAGCGATGATTCCAACTCCTTGATGCTTGCTTAAGAGCATAAATGGATCTCTTAAGTTTGCATACCTTCTTAGTGTTGGATTTATTCTCAAAACCTTCAGGTTGTGTCATGTACACTTCCTCTTTTAGAATCCCATTCAAGAAGGCGGTTTTGACATCCATTTGCCAAATTTCATAGCTATAAAATGCGGCAACCGCTAAGAGAATCCTAATGGATCGAAGCATAGCGACTGGGGCAAAAGTTTCGTCATAGTGTAAACCATGAACTTGAGTGAAGCCTTTTGCCACCAATCTAGCTTTGTAGACATCATTATGTCCATCTATTCTATTCTTGATCTTTTAGATCCACTTGCACTGAAGAGGTCGCACCTTCTCAGGTAAGTCTACCAAGTCCCATACTTGATTTTCGTACATAGAATCCATTTCGGATTGCATAGCCTCAAGCCAATGCGTGGAGTCGGGACTAGAAACGGCCGACTTGTAGGTTGTGGGTTCATCACTTTCAAAAAGTAATAAATCACCATCTCCCTCGATACATCCGAGGTAACGATCAGGTTGATAACTAATTCTACCTGACCTTCTAGGAACAATAACCGTTTCAGACGAGGAGGGAACGTTTTCCTCCACTTCATTTTCGGTTTGTGGCTCTCGAACTTCGTCAAGTTCGAATTTTCTCCCACTCTGCCTTTTAGAAACGAAATCGCTTTCTAGAAAGACAGCATCACGAGACACAAACACTTTGTCCTCATGACGGTTGTAGAAGTAATATCCACGTGTTTCCTTAGGATATCCTACAAAAAGACATTTGTCGGATCTGGGTGCGAGCTTGTCATTAAACTTCTCATGAACAAACGCCTCGCAACCCCAAATTTTCATAAACGACAAATAAGGAACCTTTCCTTTCCATATTTCATATGGAGTCTTATTGGCCGCTTTAGTCGAGTTACGATTTAGTGAAAATATTGCGGTTAAGACGGCAAATCCCCAAAACGAGTCAGGAAGCTCTGTAAGACTCATCATCGACCGAACCATATCTAATAAAGTTCGGTTTCTCCTTTCAGACTATCCATTTAATTGAGGTGTTCCAGAAGGAGTCCATTGTGATACTATACCGCAATCTTTTAGGTGTGAATCAAATTCAAAATTTAGATATTCACCACCACGATCGGATCGTAAGGTTTTTATCTTCTTATTCAATTGGTTTTCCACTTCATGTTGAAACTCTTTGAACTTTTCAAAGGCTTCACTCTTATGCCTCATTAAGTAGACGTATCCATATCTACTCAAATCGTCGGTAGAAGTAATGAAGCACTTGTAACCACCTCTAGCTTGGAGAGTCATTGGGCCACATACATTGGTATGTACAAGGCCTAATACGTCACTTGCTCGTTTCCCTTTTCCTGTAAAAGGAGCACGAGTCATCTTGCCCAAAAGACAAGATTCACATTCACTATAAGACTCGTAATCAAATGGTTTGAGAAGTTTCCTTGAAACAAGTCTCTTTATGCGTCGTTCGTTTATATGACCTAAACGACAATGCCAAAGGTATGATTGATTAGGTTCACCTAATTTGAGCTTCATGCTTTCTACATGATATATTTCATTAACATTATCAAGAACATAAATACTTCCAATAGAGATGGCTTTACCATAAAACACATCATTAAAAGAAAATGAACAACTATTGTTCTTGATTACAAATGAGAAACCCTCCGCGTCAAGTACGGAAATGGAGATAATGTTCTTAGTCAAGGAGGGTACAAAATAACAATTATTTAAATACAACTCAAGACCACTAGCTAAGGTTAGTACATAAGTTCCTACGGAGACGGCGGCAACTCTTGCTCCATTCCCCATTCGTAGGTCCACATCACCCTTGGCTAGTGCTCGCACGTCCTTCAGCCCCTGCAAGTGATTACAAAGGTGAGAACCACATCCAGTATCAAATACCCAAGTGGAAGTGCAAGCATAGTTAATATCTATCATATAGAGAGAAGAGAGGATTATACCTGACGGTGTCACACATCCGTCCTTCTTATCCTTCAAATACTTGGGACAATTGCGTTTCCAATGTCCCTTGCCTTTACAATAAAAGCATTCGGCTTCGGCGTGCTTCTTACCCTTAGCCTTGGCATTGCTATTCACAATAGCTTTGCCCTTTCCCTTTCCTTACTTCTTAAATTGGGCCTTGGCTTTTCCCTTCCCTTTTTGAACCCCTAGCTTCAAGTTCTTCAATCTCATTGAAAGAACATCCTTTTGCTCACTCCCACTTGCTTCTATATCCCTTTCGACTTGGGTAAGTAGAGCATGGAGCTCGTGAAAGCTCTTATCCATGCCATGCATGTTATAGTTTGCCCTAGCTTGGGCAAACTTGGGAGGAAGTGAGTGAAGGATGCGGCCAACCGCTAGCTTCTTAGGAATCTTGACCCCTAGACGATCTAGAGTGTCAACATGTTCCACCATCTTAAGCACATGTGGGCCAACCTTTTGGCCCTTCTCTAACTTGGCTTCAAAAAGCCTAGTCATAGCATTGTATTGGCGAATCTCGGGTGATTGAGAAAAAGCCAACGTCACCCTAGAGAATATCTCATATGCTCCAAGGGTGATGTATTGTTGCTTAAGGCTTGAGGACATCGACCAAATCAAGACCATCTTGACGTCATTTGCTACCTTAAGGTATTCCTCATAGGCGGCTTTGGCCGCATTAGTGGCTCTTGGGCCGGGTTCATTGGGAGGTGCCTCGGTCAAGTAGCGTAAAACGTTATCCGATAACGCCGCGCCCTTGATCGTTTGCTCCCACTCGACGAAATTAGTTCCATCGTCTTTTAAGATGCATTTGTCCATAACGGACCTTAGCCATGAGTCTTTTCCTAGTTGAACGGTGTTGTTATTGGTTGCCATTGCGAATTATGAATACTACAACAAAATTAGGAAATATTAACATTCATTGTTTTAATCAATTTTACTTGCATAAACAATTTAAACAAGTCACTCATATAATGACCCCTCACGAAATTATATAAGCGATTCCGAGACCCGCATTTTAGACAAAAGAACATGTCATGCAACTTTTATGTAAAAGACGGTAAGTCAACTTTTGACTAATTCTACTCCTAGAACTCTCGGTCGACGGATTTCAACTAAACCCATCTCCTAGTCCCAAGATAACGCTTATCTTGTTGAGTCCAACCCAATTTAGGCGTGTGATCGTATCACCCTACTTACCCGAGGTAAAAAGGTCCACGTTGTGGTTGTCCTAATGAACACGGGGTTCATAGGTGCTTCAATTGGTATTGCTAAATCTCAATTCCTTTTTAAGTTATGTGAGAGGTCTTGCCAATTTTAGTTATTAATTCTCTATAAGTGAACTAAGTCGGTGAATATTGAATAACGTTGAATTGACAATCGATAAATAAAATGCATGTTGGTGATTTTGGCATGTGCGGAAAAATAAAGCAAGCAATCAAGTTAAATCCTAGTATGGCCACCTAGCTAATCTAATTAACTAGATGATTAAAAAATCGGAAACCAACTCCTTGGTCCCTTGCCTCTTCATG
Organism: Heliosperma pusillum; assembly: GCA_022085475.1. Taxonomy (NCBI): domain Eukaryota; kingdom Viridiplantae; phylum Streptophyta; class Magnoliopsida; order Caryophyllales; family Caryophyllaceae; genus Heliosperma; species Heliosperma pusillum. The sequence continues at coordinate 50,887 of JAIUZE010066313.1, forward strand.
GAACGCCTTCCAATATGGCACCGTCTTTTGGAACACCGACTTCGGGAATCACCGTCTTCACAATAAATAAATGCAAAAGATACAAATGATACATAGAAAATCCTATTATACATTTGATCAAAATAAATCTATTAATTATTACAAACGGGCGATACGAGATCGCAAAAAAATTACAACCGAATCGGTATTCCCTTACATTACGGGTAATACCGATTAAAATAATCTAGGCCATACTAGGTACAACTTGCAATAAAATTAAATAAATGACATTCATTCATTAAATAATAACAACATAAATAAAAATGTATAAAATCATGCCAAAATCACCCTCAACACTTGTCATGTTCATTCTAGCTCGGTTTTTACGAATTTTATCGATTTTATCTACTAAAAATCAATAATCAACACTTTAATCGTATTTAAGCTGAAAATAAATATCTAAGCTGATTTAGAACTCAAAATTAGTCCCCACTAATTTTATTTGTATTTAATTAGTTTGAATAGATCGCATTTGCTATTTAAAGAGGTTTAATCATAACTTTTATGAATTAAACTCAAAAAAATGAAAAATCATTAAAAAATTGAAACAAAAAGTTTTGTACATAATGGAACACTTCCAGGAACCTCAAGAACAAAAAATATTTGCCCAAAAATTTGAGATGATTTTATGAACAAATAGCTTTATAAAAATTGGTTTTATCAAATAAAAACCAACTAAAATAGTAAAATGATGAAACAAATTTTCAAATTTTACCAGGATGATATAAATAATATTTTAAAATGTACAAAAAATTTTAACTCCAGAAAGTCTCGTTTCAATTTTAAGAACAAAATAACTCCTTTAAATCGATTTTTATCCAATAAAAATCAATAACCATGCAATACATGACCAAAAGTCACGAAAATTTACATACAATATGTACACCATGCATGTGAGAACATATAAAAAATTTGAGGCTAGATTCAACATGCAACTATTTTTAGTTAACTTTTAACATAAAACCGCATGTTAACTCGGTTTTAAAGGCCATAAATCATAATACATAGCAAATTAATTCGTAAATTCACCAAATTCGACCACAAACATTTTGAGGTCAGTAGGTATGCATGCAAATCAGAAAATTTCGTGAAAAACATTTTTAACATAAATTTTCGATTTTACTCAAGTTATCGTATAACCCGATTTTAATGCTCAAAATCAACATGCATGCTACAAGCTAGCTCTGATAGCACATGAAAGTTCATAGACCCTAATTAGACTCCTCTAATTTGTTACTAAATTACTTGTTAATTTAGTGTTTAATAAAGATCTATGTAACATGCATGCAAATTAAAATGCATAATAAAATAAGAAGAAATTTCCTTACATTGGAAAATTTCGGTTTATATGGGCACAACAAAAAACACCTTTCTTGTTGATCTTGAGCTAGAAAGAAATAAATGATCCTCCTTGTAATCTTCAAGTTAGAAGATCTCCTTCAAGATGCACCCAAGAGAAAACCCAAACTAATCACTTAGTTTTTGACTAGAAAACACAAGTGATAATATGAACTAATATTAGATTTATTACTACTCTAGTAATAGGAAAAATATTAGTGTTTGAGAGTTTTAGAGAGATGAAGATTTTAGAGTGATAAACATGCAAAATAAGAATGAACTTATCAAGTAAAATGAACAACAATATTGTCCATTTAAGGACACATGGTCCGGCCAAAAAAGAGCCCTAGTGGCCTCTTATTTTGCTTAAAATAATCTCATGCAAAATAGTTGAGTGTAGGAGTGAATAAGAATATGATCATGTGTCATAAACATGACATGATCACATGTTGTAGTGTGATACAAGAAACAACAACCATCATGTTATACACTACATGATTTCGGTTCCCACTAGTGTCATGTGGTCCATTTTGATTTTTGATATTTGTCCCACAAATACTTATAATCATATGCTTAATTATCTTGTATAATTAAGGGTTAATTTGATCATATAACAATTATATGACTCAAATTAATAAATAATATTCACTTAACTTTTAAGTGATATTTTATCATTATATCAATATATAATGGGTCCCACAATGCCTAGTTAGTTTATTTTACAACTCCTTGTAAATATAATTAACTAATCACCTCTACCTCAAAGTATATGCAACCTCAACTAATTTAATGAATTAACTATTAATCACTAAATTAAATCTTATTCAATCGTATTAAAATAAGACGTAAAATTTATTCAGTCAATTATCGCATAATTGACTAATAAACTTATCCGGAATGAGTTCGTAACTCAATTTCCAATAAATAACTCTCGTAACTAAACATATATCAAATATATATGTAAAGTACTAATTAATATGTATCGTATACAAATAATTAGATTTCTGTTTGGGTCTCATCCTATAGGTGTGACCGAAAGGGGTCAGTTGATTACCGCCGTCATACGACAATAACGTCTAACTCTAGTCAGCTGACCGTTATCGATTTACGTTAATCAACTGACGTGGAGTTTCAAAATACTAGTCATCCCACTAATATTACAAAATGAGATTTATAATATAAATGCACTAATTTGGAGGACACTTGCTCCAACACTTATCCCTTCCATAACTCGTATGGAGTCTTATTTGCGTTTATAGGTCTTGTTTTAGGGCTTATTTGGATTGTAAATCCCCAAATGTGAGTTCGAGTAACTCGTTTTGACTATGCAATTGATCTAATTTCAAATAAGTTGTGATTTTTAATCACAATTCCATAAGTGAGAATACAATTCATAACTTAGGTGATTATCATAATGATCCTATCATTATATTTATATGATCAATTTTCTTGAGTCGAAAAACTTCATGTTTTCGATATTAACTTTGCATAATGAAAAGTTTAAGAACATAAATTCCATAAACCAAATGACTTGGGTTGAAAGCCAAGTCATCATAACCAAATACAACAATTGTTTTTGCAAAATGGAAATAAAACAAGTTTCCATGTCTAACACGAAAATCCATAAAGTTCCAAAACGACATTCAAAATAAAACAATAATTATGAAGACAAATAGCAAAATAACGCCAAGCCAATCCTTAGGTCTCCTCTATGTGGTGGCTAACTTTGCTCCCTCATCTCGGAGATTCTTTTATGCTTGTTTTGCCTTGTCCTTCTTCTCATGCCCTAAATCGAATTAGGAGGATGAGAATTAAAACTTGTATCAAAATAACAAAGTTGAAATTTAATATCAATAACATAAACATTCGGGAGAATTATTACCTACTAGAAAAACTCGTCCAGCCTTAATATCTCCCAAATATTTGGGGCAATTACGCTTTTAATGGCCTATACCATTACAATAATGACACTTTCCTCGGTCGCGACACCTTTCTTAGCCTTAGAAGAGCTATTGCAAATAGCCTTTCCTTTGCCTTTGGAAGGTGTGAGCTTGTTCCCTTTATTTCCACTTCTTTTGAACTTGCCTTTACTTTTAGCATTAATGTTCAAATCATCTTTGCTAGTGCTAGCATCGTAGCTCATGTCACGCTCGGCTTGCACTAGAATTTTGTGGAATTCATGGAGAGTAATGGTGACATTTTGCATGTTGAAGTTCACCCTAAATTTAACAAACCCTTTGATACGGTTTAGGGAGTTGAGTACACGGTCAATCACAAGTTGCTCGGGAATCGCTATTCCTTACTCCTTGAGTACCTCGACATGCTCGATCATTTTGAGCACATTGGGGCTAACATTTTGACCCCCCTTCATGTTGAGGTCGAAAAATTGGGATGCGGCTTCATATTGAACGATCCTTGGAGCTCGTGAAAACATGGTCACGAGTCTAGTGTAGATTTCATGTACGGAATTCATCTTTATGGCATTCATTTGAAGCTCGACATCCATAGAGAAGATCAAGAAATTATTAATCGCAGCCCACTATTTTAGGTAGGTCTAATATGCCTCTCTTACGACGTTAGTTGACCTCGCATTAGGAGTGGTGAGAGAAGCCTCGGTGAGGTAACGAAGCTTACCATCACCTTCGGCAGCAAGGCGAAGTTGCCCATTCCAATCCGAAAAATTTGAACCATTCTTTTCAAGTTTGCATCGATCCATAAAAGATCTAAGCCATGACACGGTAGTGAGAGTTGGTGATCGGGCCTGTCGCAAGCCCAATAGAAAGATAAATTACCCAGACTAGGCTAATAACAAATTAATGTAATTAGGGAAGTAGGGGTCGTTCCTCAGGGAGATGGTGTTTCCTATGGATTGTGAATCGTCTCACAATTGAGTTTTATCTAACGATTTTCTGCGTTTTGAGGTTTTGAATTCTAAACTAACAAAGATCATAAATAAAAACAAAATAAAAGCAAACTAAAATGAAAACAATAAAGCAAATGATGAATTAACAATAATGAGAAGCATCTAGGGAAGTAGGTTCACACATGTAGGATAGATTGACATATTGATGAAATTGGATTTAGGATAAGCAAATAATTCATTGTGAGTTCGTAAGAATGATGTGTTCATTACAATCATACATCAGATGGTCTAGCAGGCTTTTAGGCGATTTACTAGGTCTTAATCTACCATGTCATGCTTTGTCTATTCAGTTCTCGTATGTCTACCTTGGAAAAGAATTCCATACTAGTCAATGATTTTGATCAGGAATCGTCAACTATCGTTAAAGTCCAAACATGCATAGACACAATGTTTTAAAAGCACAATTTCTTTTATCCAATTATCATCTTTTAATCAATCCAACATGGCTACCCTACACCCTAGAAAGGTGACTACTCACTCATGATTATGTTTATATCTAAGATAATGGTGATAATGAAAACTAGGATAGACATGTTTAGTTGGTTTTTGATAATAATTTAAGACTCTCTATGTGGCGATAATAACGACGCTATTTGACAATCTAAGAAATGAAATTACGATTATAACAACATGAAAATAAATCTAAGACAATATGTAAAGAGGATAAAAATCAAATAAAAAACAGAAAAGACATTAAACAAAGGATAGAATAGAAGTACCTAGGTGACGATCAACAACGAAAGCGATAACAATAATAGAAATCCCTTGCATAGAATAATCGTACCTTGAATTACAACTCTTGTACCCAACAAAGTAAATCACAAAGATTGAAATTCCTATTGATCTAAACTAATGTTTTGATATGAAATGGACAGAAATAAACTAAGAACAAAAGACAAAAGAAGAAAATAATCTAAACTAGAAAAACTAAACTAAAGAGAAAATGTAAAAGGAAAGGAGATGTTGTGTAAGAGATTGTTGTGAGTTGTGTGTTTTGAGAAGAGGGGCTGGAGCATCTATATATAGCATTAGGGTTTTGTGGAGAAGAGGTCGAGCATTGAACACATAAGACAAAAATAGGAAGTTGAAGCATTTTTCTCGAAGCAGCACACTTACCCGATCGGATACACCCTTACCCGATCGGGTAAGTGGTCATCGTGAAGCAATTGACTAACGTTTCATCTTCCTTTGCTTTGACTTGACTTCCATCATCCCCCTTGACCTCCTCAATCGGGTTTGTTGATAGGGTTTGATGTAAAGCGATGAATTCTTCCGCCCAATTGATTGATCTTCCGACAACTACGAAACTGTCTTTACTCCTTCTCTCTTTTGAATTAGTGAACCTTCTTGAAATGCATTTGACATGGTCAAGCTTTCTTCTTCAAATCGTCGGGTTCTAGGCAAATGCTCGAAAGTATAGAAAAAGGGCGTAGAAACGTCACTTTCCCTACAAAACAGGTTAGAACACAAAAATTCGCCTAGAAGACGATATTAGCTCATAAAATGGCTTAACAAAGCACAAATGACATATAAAACCGAGCTAAAATGGGGGTTAAAGTCATACAAATATTCACTTATCAAACTCCCCCAAGCTAAACCTTTGCTTGACCTCAAGCAAATATAACAAACAATAACAGGACATGGTTGCAAGCATTGGCTACTACACCATCAAGAAACAAATCTCAACGTAAAACTTTGAAAACATAATGAATCATAACCCAAAAACAACGTGGGCAAGAATGATACATAAACATGGCTGAGATTTACATAACGGCGTAGCACAAAGAATTTCACTATAGAATTTCGGTTCTTGCATGATCTGTTGACAAATGGGCTCTCGCGGTACACTCGAACACTCATGTATGTAAAAGGTGATTTCTTTATGTGTAAATGTTTTTGAGACACTCACCTATCTACGACTTATGAAATTGAGTCGGCAGTCTAATATGGTAAACAATTCAAAACACAAGTCAAAGATCACAATGCACATAGAAAAGAAGCCGAAAAATAAGAAGAAGGCTTTGGGAAATGGGTGAAAGGTGGACAAACAGTTATGGTCATGTGAAGGTTAGAATGAGCTAGCAACTGACCAATGATAAATGAATACTCAATCCAAACTTTCGGTTAATTTCCAAAAGACGGATACCGAAGCCAGAAGTAACGAATTGGCTTATTACACACGAAACACAAGGGTAAACTCCTTCTATTGATTTGTCATTTTGAGGAGATACTCACAACTTCTTCTCTTATTTCTTTTCTTTTTTTTTTCTCAATTTTTCTTCTCTTTGTTTTTTCTTTTGAACATCACTTCTTGAATATTTTTCGTTCTTCCAAATTCACTTTGTCATTAAGGAACAAAATCTTCTCAAAAGAGCACCCATACACCATAGTCTAGCTACTAGCTCAAAAGGTAGGCATTGTTTATTTGTAGCTATTATTTTTGTGAAGCATTTGTATGAAGGGGCTTATTTTGAGGGGCAATTTAAAGTGAAAAAGGCTTCAAATCATAGTGAATCATGAATGCAATGCTTATAGAAATGAAATGAGAACCATACTTATGCGTTTTGACATGACACACATCACAAGGAGAACTACACACACCTAAATGAGACTGGGTATAGGTGTACCGGTCTAAGGAGGTTCTACCTTACAATATATGTAACTTGCCAAATGTCAAGATCAAGCGTACTCATCTATAGATTCATCCCATGCCTACCGTGTACAAGACTTCCCCATGTATGCACAATTCAATAAATATTGAATCATTATGGTTTGAAAGCTCTAAGTTTGGGAAAATGTAACATGATAGCATAGTAAATAAGCAAGCAAAGCATGAAAAGCATTCAATTGTGTTCAAAATTTTAAAATTTCCTCTTTTCTTATTCAAAATTTGAAAAAATGATCAACTAAAATGCAAAATGGGAAAATGCAATCCCTCCCCCAAGCTAAACATCACATTGTCCTCAATGTGAGAACAAAGACTAAATATGCAACGAGATGCTTAATGGGAAGAAAGGAAAAATTAAAGAAGAATGAAGCTTACTAGCCAGCGCAGACTCCCCCAAGCTAGTCTTTTGGACTTGAAAAGGAAGGTCTTCATATATTCTTCAAAAACTCTTTCATCTGCAAAGGAAATCTACCAAAACAACGTAAAAGGGAAAAAGCAAAAATAAAAATGCAAAAAGGGAAAACACACGGGTTGCCTCCCGAGAAGCGCTTGTTTAACGTCTAGCTCGACGAATTTTTCTATGAAATCATTGGGTTGTGGATGGACGCTCCATATAGACAATATCTAAGCACCCGATGATAGAATTGCTATAGTAGAGTTTCAGTCTGTGTCCATTGACTTTGAATTTCTCACCATTGCTAGTCATTAGTTCCACATAGCCGTACTTGCTAACATATGTGACAGTGAATGGTCCAGACCATCGTGATCGAAGTTTTCCCGGAAAAATTTTCAGACGGGAGTTGAAATGAAGTACTTGGTCACCGACATTAAATTCTTTTGTAATTATCCTCTTGTCGTGCCAACGCTTCGTTTTCTCTTTATAGATTCTAGAATTCTCGTAAGCTTGCAAATGAAATTCCTCTAGCTCATTGAGTTGCAAAAGTCGTCTATCAGCGCTAAGCTTAATGTCTAAGTTGAGTTCTTTGATAGCTCAGTAAGCTTTGTACTCTAACTCGACAGGAAGATGACAGGCCTTTCCATAAACCAATCGATAGGGAGATGTTCCAATCGGGGTTTTGAAAGGTGTACGATAAGCCCATAAGGTGTCATCGAGCTTATTACTCCAATCAGTTCTGGATCTTGAGACTACTTTCTGAAGAATTGTTTTGAGCTCTCTGTTTGAAACTTCTACTTGACCGCTGGTCTGAGGGTGGTAGGCTAATCCTCGTCTGTGATACACACCATATTTGGAAAGCAGAGTGTCTAACTGCTTTTCTCCGAAATGAGTTCCTCGATCACTTATCACGGCTCTGGGTACACCAAAACGCGGAAAGATGATCTTATTAAATAGCCGTATCACAGCTCTAACATCATTGGTGGGAGTGGCAATTGCTTTTACCCACTTAGAAACATAGTCGACATCGACTAAGATGTAACGATTTCCGTTAGAAGAAGGGAATGGTCCTTGATAGTCAATACCCCAGACATCGAATATTTCGATTTCTAATATGCCGTTTTGAGGCATTTCATGTCTCTTGGATATTTGACCCATTCGTTGACAAGCGTCACAAGCCATAACAAAGTCTTTTGAATCTTTAAACATCGAGGGCCAGAAAAACCCGGATTGTAAGACTTTGGCTATGGTCTTGGACGGACCATGATGACCACCATAAGCAGATGAGTGGCATCCTTCTAAAACTCCTTTAACTTCCCACTGAGGGATACATCGTCTGTAAAGACCATCTGAACACTGCTTGAAAAGATAAGGGTCATCCCAAACAAAGAATTTTGCATCATGCAAAAATCTCTTTCTTTGGTTATAAGAAAGGTCAGAAGGTAGCTGGCGACTAACAAGAAAATTGGCAATATCAGCATACCATGGAGAAGAGTCTGCAATTGCCATTAATAAATCATCAGCAAACGAATCATTAATTGGCGTTGGTATTCCTATTTCAGTTACTCTTATCCTTGAGAGATGGTCAGCGACTACATTTTCTGCTCCTTTCTTATCCCGGATCTCTAGATCAAACTCTTGAAGGAGTAAGATCCATCGAATAAGTCGAGGTTTTGCCTCTTTCTTTGAAAGCAGATATTTCAAGGCAGCATGGTCAGTGTAAACAATGACTATTGATCCTATAAGGTATGAACGAAATTTGTCTAAGGCGTAGACAATGGCAAGAAGTTCTTTTTCAGTGGTGGCATAGTTGATTTGGGCAGGATCTAAGGTTTTACTAGCATAGTAAATTGCATGAAGGAAATTTTCCTTTCTTTGCCCCAAAACAACTCCAACGACATAATCACTCGCATCGCACATAAGCTCAAATGGAAGATTCCAATCAGGTGACTGGATTATAGGTGAAGTGATTAAAGCACGTTTGATCTTGTTGAATGCCCCAAGGCATTCCTTTGTGAAATTAAAAGGTGCATCCTTGAAAAGGAGCTTAGTCAGGGGTTTGGCTATTTTTGAAAAGTCTTTGATAAACCGTCGGTAGAAACCGGCGTGGCCAAAAAAACTCCTGATTCCTTTTATATTAGCAGGTGGTGGCAGTTGTTCAATAACTTGTATCTTAGCTCGATCCACTTCAATACCTCTTTCAGAAACGATGTGTCCTAAAACTACACCTTCATTCACCATGAAGTGACACTTTTCTCAGTTGAGAACAAGGTCGACTTCTTCACAGCGTTTTAGTACTTTGGATAGATTTGTCAAACAATTATCAAAGAAAATGCCATAGACGCTAAAGTCGTCCAAGAATACTTCCATGATAGATTCAACAAAATCTGAAAAGATACTAGTCCTGTAACGCTGGAAAGTGGCAGGTACATTACACAAGCCAAATGGCATTCGGCGGTAAGCGAAAGTACCATAGGGACAGGTGAAAGTGGTTTTCTCTTGGTCCTCATGGTGGATAGGAATTTGGAAAAATCCTGAGTAACCATCTAGATAGCTGAAATATTTGTGGCAGGCTAACCTCTCTAGCATTTGATCAATGAAAGGCAGAGGATAGTGATCTTTTCGAGTTGATTGATTCAACTTTCTGTAGTCAATACACATACGCCATCCCGTCACAATCCTTGTGGGGATGAGCTCATTCTTTTCGTTTTTGACTACTGTTGTTCCTCCTTTCTTGGGAACAACTTGGACAGGGCTAACCCATTTTGAGTCAGAAATTGAATAGATTATGCCAGCATCTAGCAATTTCAGAACTTCAGTTTTAACTACTTCTTGCATGTTGGGATTAAGACGGCGTTGACCTTGAACACAAGGTTTTTGACCTTCTTCTAAGTTAATTCTATGCATGCAAAAGTCAGGGCTTATGCCTGTGAGATCTTCAAGTTTATAACCTATTGCCTTCTTATGCTTTTTCAAGATAGTCAATAGTGAGTTTAACTGATTTTCATTTAGGAGAGCACTCACTATGACTGGGCAATATTCCGACTCATCTAAAAAGGCATATTTTAGATTTGAGGGAAGAGGTTTAAGTTCAGGTTTATGTACTTCTGCCTTCGCAGGAGTATCAATTAGGCTTATGAACTCTTGGACTTCTTTAGACGGTATCTCTTTTCCAGTCAAGTCCTTTTCCAGCTCACTGATCTCAAAATTGTCGTTTTCAGAGATATCCTCTAACAATAATATTGCTTCTAAAGGATCCTCAATTATTGATGGATACAGACATTCATCAATAATTGAGTCGACAATGTCAAGGAAACAGCAAGGCTCTTCAAGCATAGGGCTCTTCATTGCACTGTTTAAGTTATAGTTGACTTTATCATCACCTACTTCTAATGTCAATTTTCCAATCTTGACATCGATTACTGCTCCCGCAGTGTGTAGAAATGGCCTTCCTAAAATGATAGGGATTTGCGAATCTTCAGCCATATCTAACACGATGAAATCGACTGGAATGAAAAACCTTCCTACTCTGACAGGCACATCTTTTAAAACTCCCATAGGTTGTTTTAGAGAACGGTCTGCCATTTGCAGAGTGATACTAGTGCATTTAAGAATTCCCATATTCAAATTTTCGCAGATGGAATAGGGCATGACGCTTACACTAGCACCTAGATCGCATAAAGCTTTATCGATTGTGTAGGTGCCTATAGTGCAAGGTATAGAGAAACTAACAGGATCCTTTAACTTAGGAGGGGACATATTTTGCAATAAAGTACTGCATTCAGCTGTGAATGCGATGATTTCAACATCATCTAAAGTCCTCTTTTTAGGTAAGATATCCTTCATGAATTTCGTGTAAGAAGGGATTTGAGTGATTAATTCAGTGAAGGGAACCGTTACTTGGAGGTTTTTGACTACTTCCATGAATTTGCTGAACTGGGTTTCCTTATGATTTCTCCTCAAACGTTGGGGAAATGGAACTTGAATTTTTATGGGTTCCTTTTCAAACTCATCCTTCTTTTCAGATTTGTTTACCGCTTCCTTAGCGGTGGATGGTTGGGTTTCTTTTTGGCTTTCTACTTGTGTAGGCTCAACTATTGACTTTTTGGGTTGCTGAGGTTCCGTATAGGTGGTACCACTCCTAAGGGTGATAGCATTTGCGGTGTCCCTCGGTTGTTCACCATGAGGTGGGAGTTGGCCTTGTTTTCTTTGGGTAATAGAGGTAGCCAATTGGGCCATTTGAGTTTCAAGCATCTTGATGGCAGCATCTTGAGCTTGATCACTCTTTTGAAGTTGAGCAAACATTGAATCTTGTTTTTGAACAACTTGGAGAAGCATAGATTCAATTTTGCTCAAGCTTGAGTCATTAGGTTGAATTTGGGGTGGTTGGTGTTGAGGTTGGTTTTGGTAAGGTTGATTGAAGTTAGGTTGGAATGAAGGTCTCTGGTTTTGAAAACCAGGTGGATTGTAAGGCTTCTGTTGGTGTGGTATGAATGGTTGTTGAATCTGTTGGTGGGGATTTTGAATGTTATTGCTTTTGTAGGACAAAAATGGGTGATTTTTTGTGTTTTCATTATAGAAGTTTGAGAAAGCGTTGCCTTGTCTATATCCTTGATAGGCATTGACTTGCTCTACCGAACTTCTACATTCTTGAAAACTATGCCCTCCAACCCCACATGTCTCACATACTACTACGTGGTTAGTGACGTTGACATGTTCCTTGGATTGGGAAGAGCTTCCTACTTGTTGCTGCAGAAGGGCTAATTGGGCTTCTAGGAGTGCTACTTTACTTGAATCGTCCTGCTTGGCTTTGAGTGGCATAGCACGCGAATTGCTATACTGAGAATCGTGGATTGCCATTGACTCGATAGTTGTACTAGCTATTTCTACATCGATTTGATCGAAACGACCATTGTTAGCGGAGTCGAGGATACGACGCGATTCGCCACAACAACCGTTGTAGAAGGTGATATCTAAGAACCATGAATCAAGGCCATGATGAGGGCATTCTCTTTGTAATTATTTGTACCTTTCCCATGCCTCATAAAGGCTTTCGTCGCCTCTCTGACGGAATCCTGTGATTTGACTCTGTAAGAGTGCGGTTCGTTCTGGTGGGAAGTACTTTTGATAGAAAGCAAGAGCTAGACCATCCCAGTCGGCTATTCCTAAGGCAACTCGGTCAAGACTATTGATCCAGAGTTTTGCCTTTCCTCTTAAAGAGAAGGGAAAGAGCATTTTCCTAATCTGCTCTTGGAATACTCCAGTTTGTCTAATCGTGGAGCAATAGTCACTGAAGTTTTGGATATGAAGGTTGGGATATTCTGTGGCATTGCCACCAAATTGACTTCTTTCTATTAGATTGATGAAGGCAGGTTTGATTTCAAAGTTTTGGGCAGTGATTTGAGGTGTAGCGATACCCCTTGGAAGTGTATCAGCAGTTGGCTTGGAATGGTCGGAAAGTCGAACCATTTTCTTTTGTGAAGATGAAGATGGAGTTTTGATTGGTTTTTGAGAATGAAGATGATTCTCCTTCGAGATTAGGTAAGATATCCGAGTATTTCTCACGAATACGATCTAAACTTGAAATATCAGAAGCTTTTGAAATTTCGTTGAATAGCTTTAGTTTCCTACGCAAAGTTCTTTCTAGTTCGGGGTCTAAAGGAATAGGGGTCCCTAGTCTAGAAGATCTGGGCATAAGATTGGAAAGCTAAGATGAAAAATCAAGTGAGGTCTAAAGGAATTTGGGTTCCTAAAGACTAGATAAAACTGATTGCGATAAAAATCACAAGAAAAAGGAAAACTAAACCGTGCTCCCCGGCAACGGCGCCAAAATTTGATCGGGCCTGTCGCAAGCTCAATACAAAGATAAATTACCCAGACTAGGCTAATAACAAATTAATGTAATTAGGGAAGTAGGGGTCGATCCTCAGGGAGATGGTGTTTCCTATGGATTGTTAATCGTCTCACAATTGAGTTTTATCTAACGATTTTCTGGGTTTTGAGGTTTTGAATTCTAAACTAACAAAGATCATAAATAAAAACAAAATAAAAGCAAACTAAAATGAAAACAATAAAGCAAATGATGAATTAACAATAATGAGAAGCATCTAGGGAAGTAGGTTCACACATGTAGATTGACATATTGATGAAATTGGATTTAGGATAAGCAAATAATTCAATGTGAGTTCGTAAGAATGATGTGTTCATTACAATCATAGATCAGATGGTCTAGCAGGCTTTTAAGCGATTTACTAGGTCTTAATCTACCATGTCATGCTTTGTCTATTCAATTCTCGTATGTCTACCTTGGAAAAGAATTCCATACTAGTCAATGATTTTGATCAGGAATCGTCAACTATCGTTAAAGTCCAAACTTGCATAGACACAATGTTTTAAAAGCACAATTTCTTTTATCCAATTATCATCTTTTAATCAATCCAACATGGCTACCCTACACCCTAGAAAGGTGATTACTCACTCATGATTATGTTTATATCTAAGATGATGGTGATAATGAAAACTAGGATAGACATGTTTAGTTGGTTTTTGACAATAATTTAAGACTCTCTATGTGGCGATAATAACAACGCTATTTGACAATCTAAGAAATGAAATTACAATTATAACAACACGAAAATGAATCTAAGACAATATGTAAAGAGGATAACAATCAAATAGAAAACAGAAAAGACATTAAACAAAGGATAGAATAGAAGTACCTAGGTGACGATCAACAACGAAAGCGATAACAATAATAGAAATCCCTTGCATAGAATAATCGTACCTTGAATTACAACTCTTGTACCCAACAAAGTAGATCACAAAGATTGAAATTCCTATTGATCTAAGCTAATGTTTTGATATGAAATGGACAGAAATAAACTAAGAACAAAAGACAAAAGAAGAAAATAATCTAAACTAGAAAGACTAAACTAAAGAGAAAATGTAAGAAGAAAGGAGATGTTGTGTAAGAGATTGTTGTGAGTTGTGTGTTTTGAGAAGAGGGGCTGGAGCATCTATATATAGCATTAGGGTTTTGTGGAGAAGAGGTCGAGCATTGAACACATAAGACAAAAATAGGAAGTTGAAGCATTTTTCTCGAAGCAGCACACTTACCCGATCGGATACACCCTTACCCGATCGGGTAAGTGGTCATCTGGAAGCAATTGACTAACGTTTCATCTTCCTTTGCTTTGACTTGACTTCCATCATCCCCCTTGACCTCCTCAATCGTGTTTGTTGATAGGGTTTGATGTAAAGCGATGAATTCTTCCGCCCAATTGATTGATCTTCCGACAACTACGAAACTGTCTTTACTCCTTCTCTCTTTTGAATTAGTGAACCTTCTTGAAATGCCTTTGACATGGTCAAGCTTTCTTCTTCAAATCGTCGGGTTCTAGGCAAATGCTCGAAAGTATAGAAAAAGGGCGTAGAAACGTCACTTTCCCTAAAAAGCAGGTTAGAACACAAGAATTCGCCTAGAAGACGATATTAGCTCATAAAATGGCTTAACAAAGCACAAATGACATACAAAACCGAGCTAAAATGGGGGTTAAAGTCATACAAATATTCACTTATCAGTTGGCGCGGGAAGTGGGACGGTGGGACGGTGGATTCCATTGCGAATAAACAAGTTTTGACTACAAAACATGGAGATGAAAGAAATGTTAACATTTATCATTTAATACTTGTAAACGTTTTAAACAAGTTAAGTATTTATATAATGACCTCTATCCTATTATACAAATGATTCCAATACCCAAATTCATATTAACTCGGTTGTGGGCCTACGGGCCCTCTACATTCTTACTAATATAATTTTGTGGGTTAATTCTTTAACCAATTCTACAATTAGAACTCTTGGTCGATGAAATACTTTTATTATCATCTTTAGCCCGAAACACATGGGCCACGAACCCTAATCTTTCCGTTGAGAATAACAAAATTTCGATGTAATAACAATTTATTACCCCACTTACCCAACGTAAAAAGGAAGCGCCTCGGTGAGCCGAGCCTACCCCCTAATGAAATTGGGATTCATGGGTTCTACTATTTGTCAAGGCTAAGTCTCAACTAATAAAATATAGAGGTCAAGTAAATTTATTATCTATCTCCTTTAAGTGAACGAAATTGGTGATCTATTGATAATTATAATTGACACGGTCGATAACTCGATATGATATGCATGTGTTGTTTATGGCGATTTGGCATGCATGTAACATATAAATAAAATGCAACAATAAATAAATTCCTAGTATGGCCTTCCTAAATCAAATAATCTATATACAAATTCGTAAATCAACTCCATTGGTCCCTTGAACTTCAAGTGCCCGCCTCCAAGGACACCGTCTCTTTCGGAACGCCTTTCCGAAGGGCACCGTCTTTAGGGAACTTCAGAATTGCAAATATTACAATAAAATTACATGACCTTTCTATTATACATTTGTAAAAATAAATCTAGAAAAATAAAAGTGATACGAGATCACAATAAAATTACAACCGAATCAATATTCCCTTACATTACGGGTAATATCGATTAAAACTAAGGTCATACTAAGACAAATTACATAATTCAAAATTACATAAATCCAAAAATTACATTCATCTATTCAAAATGCAGCATAATTATATGTGATACTCATGCAATAATAATGTGCCAAATCGCCCTAATATAATTTATATCGTATATAACCCGATTTTATGGAAATGCGTGATAATAACAAATTAAAATCACAAATCAATACTTAAATCAAACTTAAGCCCAAGTTAATTACCCTAACTGTTTTAGGACTCAAAATTTAGTCTTTACTAAATCTTTGAAAATAATTCAACTCGATTTTGCATTATTGCTCGTTTTTTACCCTTATTTACATAACAATTATGAAATAATTCCAAATTTAATTAAAATAATTCATGAACTTGAAAATAAAAATTTTGAACATTCTGGAACATTTTCAGGTCCTTCAACATGTCAAAATTTTGGTCAAAAAGTTTCGAATCATTTTAGAGAAAAATGTAGTTGCACTTTATCGGTTTTATCAAATAATATACCTAAAGCATATGAAAATTAATCTACTAAATTTTATACTTTTACAATGATATGTATAATATATTTTCAGCATTAAATAATTTTCTCACGCCATAAAATTTGTTTTAGCTATTTTTGCTAAAATAGTCACCATTTATGTTATTTTTAACCATTAAAAATAATAAATCGTGCAAAATAAATATTACTTATCTCAAGTTTTATATACAGTAATTAAAATATGCATGTGACATCAAACTAAAATGTCATGGCCATATTCAAAATATAACTATTTTTCGTAATAAAAAGTTCATTTTACTCATTAAAATGTGTTTATTTAACTAAAAATCATTAAAATAAGCAATAATCATCCATAAATGATCAAAATGACCTAAGCACATCTATACAATAATATAAAAAGCCTAGATTGAGCAATTATTGAAGCGAGACGTGGCAATCCCTCCTTCATTTGTAAGACATTATTTGTTATACTTCCAAAACTTTGTGAGGTTTTGGTTGTTCTCTAAGATTTTGGAAGCCTTGGCATGCAAAACCAAGACCAAAATGAAGAATTGAAAACTCGGTTTTACAAGGGTCAACTTCAAATGGGCATACCTCGAGCTACATACCTCCTATCGATTCAAGGCCAAGTGGAGGTGATAGATTATGATCTTAGCTGTCAAAATGTAGGTCGCACGCCTCAAACGACCAAGAATCAAGAGAGATATGTGTCTCGCAAAAACGTGATGCAAAGCTGAAAAACGCAAGCTGCGTCACATAACGCAGCCTACGCTTTTCTCTGCCTCTGCGGCTAAAAAATCATTTATTCTATTATTTTGAAGGCTCACATTTTTGTGAACTTGAAGGGTATAAATACCCAATATTTCTCACTTATCTAGGGTACCATCTAATTACATTATACCTACGGTTTTACATTAGCACTCTCTTAATATTTGCATTAGTATTTTTATTAGCTTAAATTAGTTTTAATCTTTGGTTATTATGTACAGTGGCGGATCTTGATAGTTTTTCTAAGGTGGGACGAACAAAATTTAAGAAATTAAGTATCGTTTATATCATATTAACATACCATGTTTATTCCGCGTTAGTTGTTATACTTCCAATCTCTAAATCACATAGTATACTCTCTTAGAATTTTTAGACTTTCCATCTTCCCTCTTTAATGACACTTAAATTCTTGTAATTTATGTCCATTAATTAGTAATATTCCATTTTTAAGTTTTTCAACCCATTCACCTACCTTTCTATGCATATATATAATTAAGTTGTAAAGAGAAAAATCAAATTAGTCACTACATTTTCATTCTTTTTGCAAATGGTTATTATTCCAATTTTCCTTTTTGATATTATAATTTATTAATGTTTTTGTGTAATATTGGTAGTTATGTTTTGTCATCATAATCTTTGTATTTGTGCCCCATTTTATCGTTATTTTCATTAGTTTTTTAATTATCTATATATACGCGTATTTTACATCAATATAGTATTTCTTTCGTAGAATGTTCCTTATATTTCATCACATGACATATGAGCTCATTACATTTGATCCTAACTATATCATGTACTTTTTGCTTTTACAGCTACTAAGGAGCAAACGGGGTTGTGGATGAAACAAATTCCAATTTAACACTGATATATAATATAATTATGAATTTAAAAGTTATCAATTGGGTATGATATTATTGACATATATGAATCAATGTCTTTTGGAAGAGCAATTTGAAGGTGATACTGGTCTCAAGGGATCTTAAGACTCTAGGCTATGTAATCAATTTCTTACAATAAAGTTAAACTAGACCAAGCTCGGTTCTATTCATCAATGTGCTCCACAAACTCACATCAATTTCAACAGTTCACTTTGTTGTGATAATATTTTTTAACTTGCCCTATTTTTTTCTTTTTAACTTCGTTATACTTTGTAAGATGTATTTTTTTAATTTAAAATGGTGAGATTTGTATATACGACGGTGTTAATGTGAGGCTCAACTTGGACTCTCACGACAATGCATGCAAAAAATTAAGGGACAATATGTATATATGAATATAAAATAATTAGATTTCGGGATAAACATTTATTTTTTAACCATAAAGTTAAGTTTCAGTTTTCCTTTATTACTTTATTACTGATATATTAATAATAAAGATTCATGATCAATTTTTAAAGTCAAATGTTTTTATACCATTCTATATATGTAGTTTATATTTAAGTTATGTAAAACCATGTGGGTAAAAAATAAAGTGCCCCCTCTCAACAAGTACATTGTGCCATATGATCGAGGACTGTTGTTTTTAGTATGATATAACAATTATTCAAATTTTGAGCATTATATAAAAAGAATGTCTTGAACATAAATAAAACAATGTATGAATAACAATAAAATGAGAAACTAAAATCCACGTGTTATATTCGCTCCGCGAATTTCGCGGGCAATAAAACTAGTTCTAGTATCAGAAGGTATAACATGCATAAATATTTCGTGCCTTATCAATTAAAAACACAAATTTCTAGTTTTATTTGGTTACTTATAACTCGTAAAAACCATTAAACGATTTGCAAGCAACATCCATACGCTCTGATGCTAATTATTAGGTTCATAACCCCCTTCATTAGACATTTCTAATGATGAAATAATTAAATCTTTAATAATTTATGCAAGATCTAGTGCATGCAAACATAAAAACAAATATAAGAAGAAAAACATGATTTCTTACATTGATGTAGGACGAAATGGGCACAAGAGTAAGACTCTTGTTATAATGGATGTAAGAAAGATAAATAAGTACGTGAAAAAAGACAACAGATTTACGTGGTTCACTAACAACTTGTTAGCTACGTCCACCGGCAGAAGGGAAGAATATTATTGATCTTGAGGAATTACAGATTTCAGAGTATAATCTTCAGAGTATTCAGATTTCAGATGACTCAGACAGATTGACAGATTTCTGAATGAATAAAACAGACTACTAATGAGAGCTTATATAGTACTCTCATAACAGATGTTTCCTAAACAGATTTAGGAAACCCTAACAGACATAGGAAACCCTATACTAATTTCCTAAACAAATAAGGAAACTAAATCAGATGTGAAATCCGGACAGACTCAAGGCATATTCTAACATATCTCCACCTTAACTTGAATCCTCTCACAACCAGACAGATGTACCAAATGCACCATAACTGTGGCATATGTACCAGACACACTAAAATAGTGCCAAATGTACTAAACGCACAAAACTAGTGCCAGATGTACCAGATGCACAAAACTAGTGCCAGATGTACCGGATGATCCTTTCCCTTCTGCCTCAGATATTGCCCACCACGAGGCAATCGGATACTTCTAACATTTAGCAAGTCCAAACAATGTTGAAATTTTCTATTCATAACAGTAACAGAACCTGACAGCGTAAAACCTTGAAGTCAATACAAGTTACCGCGCTTAACACCTTTCAGAACAACATTTGAACCCTTGCAGACTTTCAGAACTCCACCTTTACCTTGAAAAATGAAACCCTTACTGTCCAACGTACTTAAGGATATCAGATTCTTTGTCATTAAAGGAACATGTCTAACCTCGTTCAATGTGCATAATTTAACATCTTGTGTCCGTATTTTAATTAAGCCAATTCCAACAGCTTTACAAACAGTCCCGTTAGCCATAAAAATATCGCCACTATCTATCTGCTTGTAGGTTGTAAACCACTCCCTGCGCGGACATATCTGATAGGCTGCTCCCGAATCCGGAATCCACACATCGCTAAGATACATGTATTTATCAGCAACTAGAGCATAATCATCTTCAGAATTGGTATCTGCTATTGCAGCAATATCTGGTGCTTTGTCCAGTTTTTCTTTCTTGGGATAGTCGAATTTCCAGTGCCCCTTCTCTTTACAGTAATTGCAGATATCACTAGGTTTAGGACCTGTATAAATAGGTTTGTTGAATTTCTTCTTCCCCGAATTTCCTCGCCCATAACCCCCGCTAGCTACTAACCCTCTAGCCTGACTATCTGCAACTGTACCAGATGCCTTATGGCGCAACTCTCTAGTATGAAGGGATGATCTAACTTCCTCTAGAAAAACAGTATCTTTACCCACAATAAAAGATTGCACAAAATTATCATAAGACAATGGTGAAGAAACTAACAGAATTAATGCGGCATCCTCATCCTCATCTTTAACATCAATGTTACGCAATTCTAATAAAATTGCATTTGACCTATCTAAGTGTTCTCGGAGAGAAGTACCTTCCTGCATTTTCAGACTGAACAGACGCTGCTTCAGAAGCAACTTATTGGTTAACAACTTTGTCATATAAAGACTCTCAAATTTTAACCATAGACCCTGTGCAGATTTCTCCTCTGCGACTTCAATTATAACATCATCAGAAAGACACAAAATAATCGTCGAGTGTGCCTTCTCATCCAGAATAGCCATCACAGCGGTGACGGGTTCTGCCGCCTTCTTCACAAGCGGCGCCCAAAGCCTTTGTTGTTTCAACAAAGCCCTCATCTTGATTTGCCATAGACTAAATATATTCCCCCCTGTGAATTTATCAATATTCACGCTGATTCCAGCCATCTTTCTTACCAGATTCAGGAGCCCATATAAATCTGGCTCTGATACCAGTTTGTTATAACGGATGTAAGAAAGATAAATAAGTACGTCAAAAAAGACAATAGATTTACGTGGTTCACTAACAACTTGTTAGCTACGTCCACCGGGAGAAGGGAAGAATATTATTGATCTTGAGGAATTACAGATTTCAGAGTATACTTGTCAGAGTATTCAGATTTCAGATGACTCAGACAGATTGACAGCTTTCTGAATGAATAAAACAGACGACTTATAAGAGTTTATATAGTACTCTCATAACAGATGTTTTCTAAACAGATTGAGGAAACCCTAACAGACATAGGAAACCCTATACTAATTTCCTAAACAGACAAGGAAACTAAATCAGATGCGAAATCCGGACAGATTCAAGGCATCTTCTAACAAATCTCCACCTTGACTTGAATCCTCTCACAATCAGACAGATGTACCAGATTCACCATAACTGTGGCAGATGTACCAGACACACTAAAATAGTGCCAGATGTACCAAACGCACAAAACTAGTGCCAGATGTACCAGATGCACAAAACTAGTGCCAGATGTACCGGATGATCTTTTCCCTTCTGCCTCAAATATTGCCCACCACGAGGCAATCAGATACTTCTAACATTTAGCAAGTCCAAACAATGTTGAAACTTGCTATTCAGAACAACAACAGAACCTGACAGCGTAAAACCTTGAAGGCAATACAAGTTACCACGCTTAACACCTTTCAGAACCACATTTGAACCCTTGCAGACTTTCAGAACTCCACCTTCACCTTTAAAAGTGAAACCCTTACTGTCCAACGTACTTAAGGATAGCATATTCTTTGTCATTAAAGGAACATGTCTAACATCGTTCAATGTGCATAATTTACCATCTTGTGTCCGTATTTTAATTAAGCCAATTCCAACAGCCTTACAAAAAGAACCGTTAGCCATAAAAATATCGCCACTATCTACCTGCTTGTAGGTTGTAAACCACTCCCTGCGCGGACATATCTGATAGGCTGCTCCCGAATCCGGAATCCACACATCGCTAAGATACATGTATTTATCAGCAACTAGAGCATAATCATCTTCAGAATTGGTATCTGCTATTGCAGCAATATATGGTGCTTTGTCCAGTTTTTCTTTCTTGGGATAGTCGAATTTCCAGTGCCCCTTCTCTTTACATTAATTGCAGATATCACTAGGTTTAGGACCCGTATAAATTGGTTTGTCGAATTTCTTCTTCCCCAAATTTCCTCGCCCATAACCCCCGCTGGCTACTAACCCTCTAGCCTGACTATCTGCAACTGTACCAGACGCCTTATGGCGCAACTCTCTAGTATGAAGGGATGATCTAACTTCCTCTAGAAAAACAGTATCTTTACCCACAATAACAGATTGCACAAATTCTCATAAGACAATGGTGAAGAAACTAACAGAATTAATGCGGCATCCTCATCCTCATCTTTAACATCAATGTTACGCAATTCTAATAAAATTGCGTTTGACCTATCTAAGTGTTCTCGGAGAGAAGTACCTTCCTGCATTTTCAGACTGAACAGACGCTGCTTCAGAAGCAACTTATTGGTAAAAAATTTGTCATATAAAGACACTCAAGTTTTAACCATAGACCCTGTGCAGATTCCTCCTCTGCGACTTCAATGATAACATCATCAGAAAGACACAACATAATCGTCGAGTGTGCCTTCTCCTCCAGAATAACCATCACAGCGGTGACGGGTTCTGCCGCCATCTTCACAAGCGACGCCCAAAGCCCTTGTTGTTTCAACAAAGCCCTCATCTTGATTTGACATAGACTAAAAATATTCCCCCCTGTGAATTTATCAATCTTCACGCTGATTCCAGCCATCTTTCTTACCAGATTCAAGAGCCCATATAAATCTGGCTCTGATACCAGTTTGTTATAACGGATGTAAGAAAGATAAATAAGTACGTGAAAAAAGACAACAAATTTACGTGGTTCAATAACAACTTGTTAGCTACGTCCACCGGCAGAAGGGAAGAATATTATTGATTTTGAGGAATTACAGATTTCAGAGTATTCAGATTTCAGATGACTCAGACAGATTGATAGATTTCTGAATGAATGAAACAGACGACTTATTAGAGTTTATATAGTACTCTCATAACAGATGTTTTCTAAACAGATTTAGGAAACCCTAACAGACATAGGAAACCCTATACTAATTTCCTAAACAGACAAGGAAACTAAATAATATTTTCCTAAACAAATAAGGAAACTAAATCAGATGCGGAATCCGGACAGATTCAAGGCATATTCTGACAACTCTTATGGGATGGTCTCCAAAATTCCAAGGATAGAAACTCTCCTCTTGTTGCACCTAGACTATCTCAAATTACTCTTATATTATTGTACTAGAATAATATGAAAGTAGCCCTTAAATAATAGGAAAAATTAATGGGAATAATCCTTACTATGGGCCGTATTCCATTAGTAATCCAGTTTTTATTTAATTCCACAATAAAACCAAGTCTTTACCCAATTTTAGAAGCCTAAACCAGTTGGAAGGGCTACTTATCCAACCAGTAATGACTGGAGGCTTTATCCTTTATTGCCCATTATTACTCTTTATTACTTCTATTACTTACTCACTGTAAACATAATCACCCATTCATCTTATTTAACATCTATTCATCACTGTAAAACCAATACTTTCCTTCCGCCATTAATGTTCTTCATATCTCCTTCATTGCCCATTCATCTTCGCCATTAATCTCCGTCATTCCTGTTCTTCCATTCATCACCATCAGTCATGGCAACTTTACAGGTAATTTCTCTAATTATAGTTTAAAGTTAATTTATTTTAATTTTGTGTTAATTTTGTTTATTTATTTTTATTTTGTTAATTTGTTAATATTTAGGCAAATCGCTGGATAAGTGTTACTTTGAAATTGTTTTATGGAGGATCATTTAAAAGAATTATTTGGGGGTACTTAGTTATTTGGATAAAATGAGTAGGACAGTAGCAGTGGAGAAGGATGAGTTTCGTTGGTTTACTTTGTTGGAAGAAGCTGAGAAGTGTGGAAACTTTAGGAGGAATGTTGATGCAATCTACTTCTTGAACCTTAATGTTGGTTTCCAGAGGGTTTTAGATGATAAGGGTGCTCAGTTAATGTGTGAAGTTGCAGAGCAACATAGAGTGGTTAATGCTTACCTTGTGGTTGATATTGACATAGATCAGCTAAATGAAATGATCGAGGAGTTAATGCACAATGAAGTGGTACATATCCTCAAAAATTGGTCCCTAGTAGCAAAGTAGATGCTTCTAACAATACTACTAAAAAGGGGGGGCCACTAAATGAAACCCTAAAAGATTATTCTAACACAGTGAACCAACTTGATACAACCCCCTCAAGCACCCTACTAAACACATCCCAGAAAACTCCCTCATAAAAAATCCCAAAATTTATTCATGCACCCTTAAGAACATCACCCAGGTTTGCCCTTAAAACAAGTGTTGAGGTTGTAACCAATCCCTATTCTGATTGTAATAACATAACCCTAACTGATGCAATATATGAGTTTGAGAAAGCAGCTGATGCAGTAGTAAGTAATAATCAAGACAGTGATTTGGATGAGGATGAGGTAGATGATGCTGGATATGAGCCTGATTATGAAGAGGGTTTTGTTGATGATGAAGAGGTCAGTGATCTTGAACCAATAAATGAGGAAGTTAGATTTGATGATGAGGAAGGTATACCAAATTATTATTTTAATGAGGTGTTGGAGAATCTAGTTGAAGAAGAGCTTGCATCTGATGGTTCCTCAGATGATGATGAAACCATTGAAACAAGAAAAAAATTGAAAGACTGGAATGCTAAAGCTGTAAGGGTTGCTCAACAACTCCAGGTAGAAGCCTCATCTAGGTTATTAACTGGCCAAACATCTGAACAAGTTGTAGTGGGTCATGATCAGAGGGAGGGCTTTGTAAGTGACTATGATGAAAGTGGAGATGAAATCCATACTCCATGAGAGAGTGAGGAAGAGTCTAGACCTGGTCATAAAAGCAGAAGTAGTATACCGACTTTGAATGAAAGAACAAATTTTACCAAACTGAAATAGTGTGTGGGGATCAGGTTTCCATGTAGGGAAATCTTTAGGGATTGTGTCACTAGGTATGCAATAGCTCAAGGTACTTAGGAATCTTACTTTTGATGTTAGTGATAAGGGCAGGGGGAGGAGACTCGAGGTTAGGTGTGTACCAGGTTGTCCATTTAAGATGTATGGTAGTTGGGATAACATGAGGGCTACTTTCTTGGAAAAATCGGTGGACCCTGAGCACACATGCCAAAGAACAATGAAGAGCAATAGGTAGTTGAAGAGTACTTGGTTAATTAAACAGTTCTTGGATGTGTTTAAGGCAAGACCTTATTGGCCAACAGAAGAAATAATTGAGACTGTTAGAAGAGCTTACAAGGTTATTATTAAGAGGGGATATGCTTATAAGGTGAAATATCCTGCACACAGATAGGGATATCATTGGGGCGGGGCGAGGGTAGAAATAGGTCCCCCCGTACCCGTACCCACCACGCAATTCTCATACCCTTACCCGCCCCGCCACCCATGGCATGTACAAGTTTCAATACCCGTACTCGCCCCGCCAAATAAAAATCTAGACCCGTACCCGCCTCAATACCCCCCAACCCCCTAAGTCATAACTTATATCAAAACGTTTTTTTAATAAAATATAGTTTAATCACTATGAATTTCCGCAAATTTTCATTTTTATATTTCTAGTTTAATATTTTGAATAAAAATGAAGAAAGAACATTATAAAAAGTCATAATAATATATATATTCTTTTAATATTTGGTGGGTAGGCGGGTATTAGGAAGGTATGACATAAAACCATCCCCGCCCCACCACCTATGGCGGGTGGAATTTTCGTACCCATCCCCGCCCCACCACCCGCTAAAGCTCTACCCATACCCGCCTCAACTGGGGCGGGTGTGGGGCGTTACCCGCTTATACCCGCCCCACTGACATCCCTACACACAGAATGTTACATGTTTCCATGAAGGAGCACTATAGCAAACTGGGTGGGTATATAGCAGCTCTTAGACATGGAAATACAAGCAGTTTCTTCAATTTGGTCACAAAACTTGCTATCATACCTAACCCACCTGTATTTTAGAGATTTTTTGTTTGTTTTGATGCCTTGAAGCAAGGCTGGCTCCAAGGGTGTAGGAAAATCTTATGTGTAGAGGCTTGCTTCCTTAAGACCTTTCTTGGTGGTCAGTTAATTATTGTTGTGGGTGATAAGGTTAAAGTCGCGTCTCCTTAATCAAAGTAAACCTAAATCACAACTAACTAATAGTCAGCGGTAAGCAAGGTATCGAATCCACATGGAGGCGGTAGTATTCTAATCTGTTAAACTAGGTTTGTCTTTATAGTAACAATTTCTGGGTTTTGAGATTGTGTTTCTAGTCTAAAAGTAATTAATAACAATAACTAATAGCAAACAACAACAACTAATAGTAAACAATAACAACTAATAATAAAAGGTTGAAAACAATAAGATTAAAAGTCTAGGGTCTCGGGTTCACTAGGATTATT
Source organism: Heliosperma pusillum (assembly GCA_022085475.1). NCBI lineage: Eukaryota > Viridiplantae > Streptophyta > Magnoliopsida > Caryophyllales > Caryophyllaceae > Heliosperma > Heliosperma pusillum. The sequence goes on from JAIUZE010066313.1 coordinate 77,480, forward strand.
GTTCAGGGGTAAGGATGTAGTCAACTATCATGCAATAAAGTTATCTAAGGTCACAAGATCAGTCGATTCAATTATGCCCTTTAGATCTACAATTTAACATGCGATCGCTATCATTAAACGAGTTCTATTCAATTATCGTAGCCTATCTTAGTCTTAACCCGGTCGGTGTCAATCCTAATTCGCAAGACTAGTTAATTAATCCTGGCCAGTAATCAAACAACTAGAATTAAAACGATAATCAAATGATAACCATGCAATTGCAATTCAATTAATTAATCTACCCCTTCTAACAATCCTAGATCCCCTTTCAACCCCAGAAAGGAATTTAGCTACTCATAACGATATAAATAACAACAATATTAAATAAAGTAAACATGATTAACAACAATGAAAGGATGAACAAAGAATAATTAAAGAACAAGAAGGTAATTAACTGAATAACAAAGGAAGATTAAAGAATACCGATTACAAGCTTGAACTAAAGACAATCGTCTTGATGATAAAATCCAGAGGCAAAGCAAGCTAAATTAGGTTTTCTAATATTGAAGCATAAAAAGCATGTCTAATTATGAAAGACGAGCTTTGCTTTTATAATACAAATCTAATTAATTAGGTTAACTAGTTTAGGAAAATACGAAAAGCCGTCGAAAAACTAGGTTGCTCGATCGAGCAAGGGACTTCTGCTCGATCGAGCATGACAACAATGCGACTCGATCGAGCAAACAGCCTTGCTCGATCGAGCATCCATAATTTTTGCTCGTTTCTTTGGTTTTCTTCACTCCTTCTTCATTGCTCTCGATTCCCGTGCCTAACCTTCTACGATCCGACTCCGCCATGCTCCATATCTACTCAAAAAGCTCCAAATGCATCCAATCTGCATTAAAATATAATAGAAGCGGCGGAATCGATATTCTAGCTAAAATAGCATAGAAATAAGCAAGGAAAGACGGTAAATCGAGTTATATGTAACTAAGGGGAGCATAAAATATGTATATAAATAATGATCATCAAACTCCCCCGAACCAATCCTTTTCTTGTCCCTAAGCAAAGCACTAAACACTATACAAGGACAAATATACAAATGGTGAATGAAAAACTCAAAGCTAATGTTAATGCACATACAAATCCCAAGCTATCCATATCTATAACAAAGTAATGACCAAGTTGTACCAATAAAACAAATTCAAAGGCACGGGAAAGTAGAAAACGCAGCTCATATTCCAAGATTTTACATGATAGCGTAGTATAGACAAAAACCAAATACCTTTCAATTTTGCAAGGCTCAATTTGTCGGATTCTCGCGGATTCACTCATGCACTCATAAGTTTATGTAAGGGTGAGTTTTGTGAAGATAGAAAGAAATAGAAACACTCACTTAACTTATGAAACATGCATGCATTCTAATGTGATAGAAATTTCCCCAACTAATACGCATTCACTATAAAGTACATGAATCAATACAACAAGGGAGGCTAATGGGTGAAGGTATAGAAGGGGATTGTGCCAAGGCACGTATGGGAATGTGGGGCTAAGACCGGTAGTCGCAGCGACACTTACCAAAACAAATCTACAAGACTAGCACAAACCAACACCTGACTAGAGAAATCATCTTTAACTTTGACAACGCAAGAGAGATATCGATATTGCTCTCTAAAAATGCATTAGACTCTAGTATATTCTCTTTCATTATCCCTTGAACAATTCAATGAAGCAACATATATTTTTCTTTTTTCCTCTTTTCTTTTCTTTTTTTCTTTTCTTTTTTCCTTTTGCTTTTTTTTTTTTCTCTTTTTGCTTCATAACATTTCTCAACAAAGGGAATAAATGACACAATTGCCAACATACTTGCTACACCCATTTGATATTCTTTTTGAGAAATCCTGACCCAACCATAGTAGACAAGTAGATAAGAAAAACATGCAACTGCGACTGTCCCGATAAGGTAGGCAAATTCTGGGAATGTAGCTATTATATGGCTTGTAAAATAGGCTACAAAAGGCTCAAATTGGCTAAACATCAAAAACTCAATAATAAGGGTATAAAATCAAGTCTTTTTGGCTAAAAAATGTGAGGCTTATTTGAACAAAAAGAACCACCTTTCCTCATGCACTTATCAAACGAACGCGTATAGTATCAAGAAACGAATGTCACAATTATGCAATTTGATGTTATATATTCCACAAGGAGTACCACACTCAAGTCTAAAGAAAATGAGACCAGTTTATTGATGTTCCTGGCCTAGGAAGCTCTACAGACCTCAGAATTTTAAGTGGTTTACCAACAAAAATTGGCCAAATCTAATTAGCAGAAGGTATGTCGAAACGGTCAAGACTTATCCTATGAGCTTTGTTTTCAAAAGTAGTAAGTCAAAACAATGTACATGGACAACTTATTTGGGATTCAAATGCAGAAACAATGCAAATTATCATCATTGTTATTCAATTTCACCAAGACTCGACCTAAAATAAAAAAAACATGTTTTTGGATTTTGTAAATTTTTCAATTTTTATGATTTGTTTTTTTTTCTTTCACACAACGGAAAATAAACACACAACATATATAAAGACTCTCCCCCAAACCTAAATGTCACAGTGTCCTCATTGTGACGCTAACAGCACAACAATCACATATCAACCAACATCAACAACCTAAGGGACACAACTAACAAAGGGGAATGGGAGATAACTAAAAGATAATACAATAAAAGAAAGTACAAGGATAGATAATACCAGCTTATATAGACGTAGCCTTCCCCAAACCAGCTGCAAAATGGGGGCGTAGTGACCAGCTGTCACTACTGATCATCATCACCATCATCATCATCATCATCATCATCCCTCGGAGCAGCACCAGAAGAAGAGGCCCGAAATGGCTCACCAAAACCACCAACTGGAGCATCCGGTTGGATATGCGTATACCATGAACGACACAGGCAACCAAAATCGTGACTAAACTCCTGGGAAAACTGCTGAGGAGTCACCCCATAATTGTGGAACACACCACTCTCGTCACCCGGACCTCGTTACTAGCTCAGCGGAGTCCAACCAGCAGTAGCATTAAGATCCGTCCGCATAAGGTTCTCCCAAAGTCCCGTCATCACCAAGTCATTGTTAATGCCTAGGTGAATCCTAATCTCCCTCTCCAAAGCCGGATCATAGGTATAAGCAGGCAGAGGGTATGGGTACGGAGCTGGGGTGGGTGCAGAGTGGGGTGTCGGGGTGGTGGTAGTCTGAGCAGAAGAGGATGGGGTGATCCGCCGACGAGGTCGGCGGTTCTCGGCCAAAGTAAAAATAAGCTCAAGAGGAACCACATAAGAACGAGGGGGAGGGGTAGGTCCAGCCTCAGAATCATGGGTGGGTAACTGCTCCGTAGAAGGTAGATGGTTATCCCTGTCGGGAAGAGCTATCCACTGGGACCCCCGTACTCGCCACTGAAATCGAGCGTTTCCTAACGCATTAATCCAACAAAGTGTGTGGCGCAAGTACTCCTCGTCTACTCTAGGGGCATGAATTGGGGTCATTGGTGTGTACTGACGGTCTCCCCCAAACTCAGCAAGTCGCCTAGCCAACCTAGTAACCAAGGCACCACAATCTAAAAGAATGTTGGGTGGGGGAATTGACTCTCCAGAAAGCATAACACACCAGACCAGCCGGGTGGAAATAAAAATCATTCTCATGTTGAGGGTTGAGGGAAGATGCAAGTAATAAAACCTCATGAGAATTTAATTTACTGAGGTCCTTCCTAAGAAACAAAAAGAGGCTAAAGAAACGCAAAAACAACCTTAGACAAGGATGTTGCACATCATTGACCGCCATAGCATTAACACGCGCATCAGGAAGACCAGTAAAGAGAGTAAAATAATCAACGGCTTGAAAGCCGGAAGGGATAGCAACAAAAGCATCATCATTACCAAGAGAAAGACCCAAATGATTAGCCAATTCAGCATACGACAACACAAAATCCCTATTGAGCAACCTAAAAGACACACGTTTATTTGCCTCGTCCCAATCATAGGAACTAAAAAATTCAAGTGTTAGTGGTCGATAGGAAAGTTCATTGAGGGAATATAACTTACCAAACCCTATTCGGTTAAACATATCAAAAATAGCATTACCAAAACCGAGGGCAGTGAGAACAGTGGGGCACACACAATGAGTAGGGTCCACAGGACGACCCATAACCATAGCAAAGCGATCATGTTGCTCCTGTGTGCTGAAAACGATCCAAGGGTAAGTGGGATTACTAGGAATCGCTTCTATTTGAGGTTGTCGGATTAAACGGGGTTCTCTACGTCGCTTGCTAGTTCTTACTTGTCTAGACATTACAAATTAAAGTAAAGAAACCACACAAACACCACAATATGCTCAAAAAGACGGATTATCAAACCCTAATTCAAAAAAAAAAATCAAATTTGAGTCTAAAACGCAAGTAAGACGGAGCAATTAGTAATGCAAGAGTGATTAATTACTAAATGATGAAGCAAGGAAGCAACAAACAATGAATTAGAAGCACAAAATTGAAGAAATAAAAAGCAAACCCTAAATCACGTTTTGGGGAAGATAAGAGAGCAAAAACACCAATTTCTTCACAAATTGCACTTAAAATAGGTAGAATAATGATTGTTGATGCTAGCTTGATGATGAATTGATGATTTGAAGTTGTTTGAATGAGGTAATGTGAGAGAGTAAGGGCGAGGGAGAAGAAAAGGGGCGGAATAATGAAGAGAATGAAGAAAAATTGGGGAAAAACCTGATACTTTAGCAGCAAAACCGGTCTGGACCGGCCGACTCGATCGAGCAAGTCAGGCTGCTCGATCGAGCAACCTTAAATTTCTGATTTTTGTGTTTTTGCTCGATTGCTAGATAAATTGTGTGGTTGAATAACTCGATCGAGCAAGCTGCTTGCTCGATCGAGCAACCCTCAAAATTCAAAGTTTTTCTCGTTTTCTCATTTTCGTTCTTTCTTTCGTTTCATTCTTAAGGCTGTTGGAGTAGGTGTCCTCCACAATAGTGCGCCACATAATAAATCTTATTAAGGAATATAATTGGGATATTTATTGACTATATACATATGATTAGTCAGTTCATTAACGTAAATCAATAACGGTTGACTGACTAGAGCTTGACGTTATTGTCGTATGACGACGGTGATCAACTGATCCCTTTCGGTCACACCTATAGGATGAAATCCAAATAGTAACTAATTATTTGTATATGATACAGTTAATTGGTCCATTACATTTATTTGATATGTACGAGAGTTAATTGTTAGAAATTGAGTTATGAATTCAAATTCGATTAAGTTTATTTTTCAATTATGCGATAATTGACTAATAAATTTATATCATATTTTAATATGATTAAATAAGATTTAACTTATTAATTAATCGTTACATTACTAAATTAATTGAGGTTTTGAGATAGAGGTAATTAGTTAATTATATTTACAAGGAGTTGTAAAATAAGTTAACTAAGCATTGTAGGACCCATTATATATTGATATAATGGTAAAATATCACTTAAAATGTTAAGTACATATTATTTATCTATTTGTCTCATATAACTGTTATATGATCAAATTAACACTTAATTATATAAGATAATTAAGCATATGATTAATAAGTATTTGTGGGACAAATATCAAAAATCAAAATGGACCAAATAAGGCCTCACATGGCCGGTCAAGTAGTGTTGGTAAGGTGATGATGGTTGCTTTTGTTCATGCTCACAAGTCACATGTGATTATGACATGAATAGTAACCTAAAATCATTTCATTCAACACTACACTCTACCACTTTACATGTGAATTAAAATAAGCAAAATAAGTCCCTTATGAGGGCTACCATGACCGGCCATATTGTCTATATATGGGCAATATGGTTGTTCATTTTATTTGTTCATTCTTGCTTATTTCTCATACATCTCTCAAAACTTATCTTCTCACTAAAACTCTCATAATACTAATATTTATTAAGTATTACTAGTGTAGTAATATATTCTAATATTAGTAGCATAATATCTATCTTATTGTCTAGTTAATAATAAGGGTAGATTATTTGGTATCATCTTGGTGCTACTTGAAGGAGGTCTTCTAATTTGGAGATTGTTCTTGTTCATCCATATTTATAGCTCACGAACAACAAGAAGGAATTCTTGTTGTGCCCATTTAATTTCCATATCAATGTGAGGAAATTTCTTCGTTTATATAAATGTCTTTATATTTGCATGCATATTACATAGATCATTAAATACTAAATTAACAAGTAATTTAGTAACTAATTAGATGAGTCTAATTAAGGTCTATGGACTTTCATGTGGTATAAGAGCTAGCTTGTAGCATGCATGTTCATTTTGGACATTTTTTATTAAAGTTATAAGATAACTAATAAATCAAAAATTTGAGTTAAAATTCGATTCTGACAAAAATATTTGGTGCATGTATACCTACTGACTTCAAAATGTTTGTGGTCAAATTTCGTGATTTTAGGGATTAATGTGCTATTGAGTTTGAGTTTTGGATTTTAAACCGAGTTAACATGCATTTTATGAGTTAAAAGTTAACTAAAAATAGTTTCATGTTGATTCTGGCCATGAAATTTTAATATGATCTCACATGCATGTCTTACATATTTTATGTAAACGTTCGTGACTTTTAATTAATTATTGCATGTTTATTGATTTTTATACGATAAAAGTTGATAATACGAGATTATAATGTTCATAAAATTGAAACGTTCTTTTATTGTCATGAAAATTTTTGGTACATTTTACATTCTTATTTTTATCATCTTGGTGAAATTTCATAATTTTTTTCACTGTTGTACTATATTTAATGATTTTTATTTGATAAAACCATTAAATACAAAGTTATTTGTTCATAACATTAATTTAAATTTTTTGAGCAAATGTTTTTTATTTTTGGAGTTTCTGGAAATGTTCCAGAATGTACAAAATTTTTTGGTTTCAAATTTGTATGATTTTTATATTTTATTTTGGGTTTATTTCATAATTGTTATGATTAAACCGTTATATTTAGCAAATGAAATCAAATCGATCTAATTAATGACCAACAAAATTAGTAGGGACTAATTTTGATTTCTAAAACAGTTTAGTTAATTAGTTTGAATTTAAATGAGATTTAAATGTTGATATTGATTTTTAATGGTTAAAAATTAATAAATCCCGTAAAATCGAGCTACAATGAGCATGAATGTGTTTAGGGCGATTTTGGCATGAATTTTGCAGCAATTTATTTTATTTATGGTTGAATGAATGAATGTCATTTATTTAATAATTTATGCAAATTTTGTACCTAGTATGGCCTAGTTATTTTTTAATCGTTATTACCCGTAATGTAAGGGAATAACGGTTTGGTTGTAATTTTATTGCGATCTCGTATCGCCGGTTTGTATAATTTAATAATTTCATTTTATAGAATAAATGTATAATAGGAATTTGTATATTTGTATATTTGTAATTATTTTTATGAAGACCGGTGACTCCCTCAAGACGGTGCCATTTTTGGAAGGTGTTCCAAGTGAAGAGGCAAGGGACCAAGGAGTTGGTTTCCGAATTTGTAACTATCTAGTTAATTTTGATTAGCTAGGTGGCCATACTAGGATTTTATTGTTGCTTGGTTGCTTGCTTTATTTCCGCTCATGCCAAAATCGTCACACATGCATTTTATTTACCGTTATTGTCAATTCAACGTTATTCACAATTCACCGACTTAGTTCACTTATAGGGAATTAATAACTAAATTGACAAGATCTCTCACATGTTTAAAAAATTGAGATTAGCCTTACCAATTAATAACACCTATGAATCCCGTGTTCATTAGGGCTACCACGCTCGTGGGTCCCTTTTTACCTCGGGTAAGTAGGGTGATACGATCACAAGCTAAAATTGGATTGGACTCAACGAGATAAGCGTTATCTTGGGACTAGGAGATGGATTTAGTTGAAATCCGTCAACCAAGAGTTCTAAGGGTAGAATTAGTCAAGTACTGACTTACCATTTCTAGATAAAGGTAGCATGCGATGACTATTTTTATTTAAAAATGGGTCTTGGAATCATTTATATAATTTAGTGAGAGGTCATTATATAATTGCTAAACTTGTTAAAATGTTTTTCAAGTAAATTAACAATGAATGTTTATATATTTCTTTTTGTTGTAGTAACCATATTCGCACAATGTCAACATCATCAAACAATGCAACCTTGGGTAAGGACTCATGGTTGAGATCCGTCATGGACAAATGTGTCCTAAAAGATGACGGAAGTAACTTCGTTGAATGGGAGTCGACGATCAAGAGCGCCGCGATATCCGATAACGTGCTTCGCTACTTGGTCGAAGAGCCCCCCACCGAACCCGCGCCTAGATCGTCCGCGGTGGTTCGGGCCGAATATGACCTTTATTTGAAGGTTGCTAATGACGTCAAGAATGTCTTGATTTGGTCAATTTCACCCAAACTCAAACTCCAATTGATATCTCTCAATGCATATGCGATATTAACGAGGATTATGTCAATGTTTTCGCAAGCCCCTCAAATTCTCCAATATGAGGCGACCACGAAATTCTTTGACACTAACCTTCAAAGGGGCCAAAAAGTTGGCCCACACGTGCTCAAAATGGTTGAGCACGCCGACACCTTAGAGCGTCTAGGGTGCAAAATTCCGAAGCAATTAGTGGTGGGTAAAATCCTTCATTCACTCACACCAAAGTTCACCCAATTTAGGGTGAACTATAATATTAATGGCATGGAAAAGAGTTTCCATGAACTCCATGCACTCCTCACCCAAGCGGAGAGGGACATGGAGGCTAGTGGGAGTGAACCCAAGGACGTTCTTTCAATGAAAATGAAGAACATGAACCTTGGGGTGAAAAAGGACAAAGGAAAGCGTAAGACGCTTTTCCAGAAATTCGGCAAGGGAAAGGGCAAGGTCTTTTATAAGTCCAAGCCCAAAGTCAACAAACACGCAGAGGCGGATTGCTATAATTGTAATGGCAAAGGGCATTGGAAATGCAATTGCCCCAAATACTTGAAAGACAAGAAGGACGGTTGTGTGACAACGTCAGGTAAAATTCTTTCATCACTCTATATGATAGATGATGCGTGTCGTTATACACCAAAAATAAAAGCCTAAGTCTACTAACTAAGAAGATAGCGGAAGTAGGGTCGATCTCCACAGGGAGGAAACTAACTAACTGTAATCTAAATCTGCCAGTCACAATCTAGGGGGTTTTGAAAAGGTTTTAACTAAGCTAAATAAGATTTAAAGGAAGAGAAATAAAGGTAGAAATTAATGTGAAATAAATCAGATAAAAGAGAATATGCTAGGATTCGGTCCACTGCAATATCGGCATCTATGAGACAACTAAGTCAGTCAATCTATCAATGAGAAGGGAAATGGTTTTCTCCTCTCAGTCTCAAACCACCCTAGGGATTTTCCTAATTAACTCTCGTCCTCTTAGGAGTCACCTATCAATTCTAAGCAAGCCTTTCCCTTCCAATCTCTCGATCCAGGTCGGGGTTAACTATCTAGCCAGTCTCCTGCGTGCACTCATTCGACTAACCTCAATTAAACTGCTTAGACTGATTCTCATATTCAAGACTAACTAAAATAATCTATCCTAACATGCCTCTACTACAGTTTTCCTCATCCTAACATACAAGGGAATTAGCTACTCATGTTATTAACGATGCAAACAAAGACGATTGAACATATGACGATAGACATAATAAAATCATAATTAACAAGCATGAACAATAACAACGCAGTAATTAGGAAGAGTAAACAATGATTAAGACTAAAACAAAGGTTAAGAATAAAGAGAGAAAAGAGAAGTTTACAATCTTAGCAATCCGGCGTAAAGAATAAATCCACGTCGATAACCCGAATGTAAAACTAAAGATTAAAGAATTCAGAAACTAATGTTGAAAGATTAATGATAATAATTCTGAATGATAAGTGGTGATGATCAGTGATCATCCCATGATAACCTAATGAAGAAAATAAGAGTCTTATATAATGCATAACACGACTCTAAACCCTAATTAGACTGTGGACTTAAGGCCCGTGATAGATTCCACTCGATCGAGGGAAAAACCCTTCGATCGAGGCTTTTATTCTAGGAAATCAGTCGATCGAGTAGCAATTCCACTCGATCGAGCAACTCTTCAACAGCTGCCACTCGATCGAGCACAGGACAGCTCGATCGAGCAACTCTTCACTTCAACTCTCCTTGATCGATCAAATATATAGTCGATCGAGGTCTTCTGGCCTATCATGCAGTGTTAGACATGGCTTTGGACTTGATTGCGAGCGGTTCACGCTTCCCCATGCAAGAGCTTCTGTTCCGTTTCCTCCATTCTCCTAAATGCATGCAAAGTGGACTGTTTCAGCTCGGTTTCTGCTACTACGCACCTTGTACCTACAAAATAGTAATGAAAGTACAAAGTAGCCAAATAGGGGCATATAGTGACAGAATATCACCTAAATGACATATAAATGCGTGCATAAATGGACTAGAAAGTCTATATAAAATACACGCATCAATAGATATTACCTTTGCTAGTATGTCTTCTTGGGTATTTGATACCGGTTGTGGTTCTCACCTTTGTAATCATGTACAGGGGCTGAAGGACGCGCAAGCACTAGCCAAGGGTGACGTGGACCTGCACATGGGAAATGGAGCTAAGGTAGCCGCAGTTTCCGTGGGCACCTACGTTCTTCTTTTGCCTAATGGTTTAGAGTTGTATTTAAATAATTGCTATTATGTACCAACTCTTACCAAGAACAATATCTCCATTTCTGTGTTAGACATGAAAGGTTTTTCATTTTGTATTAAGAACAATCGTTGTACTTTTTCATTTAATGAAATGGTTTATGGCAAGGCTATTTCTTTTGGAGGTATTTATGTTCTAGATATTCCAAAAGAGGTCTATCATGTAGAAAACAAGAAGCTCAAAATAGGTGAACCTAATCAATCATACCTTTGGCATTGTCGTTTAGGGCACATAAACGAACGACGCATAAAGAGACTTGTTTCATCTAAAGTACTCAAACCATTCGATTACGAATCTTATGGCGTATGCGAATCTTGTCTTCTAGGCAAGATGACTCGTGCTCCTTTTACAGGAAAAGGGACACGAGCAAGTGAAGTATTAGGACTTATACATACGGATGTATGCGGTCCAATGACTATCCAAGCTAGAGGTGGTTATCACTACTTCATTACTTTTACCGACGACTTGAGTAGATATGGATATGTCTACTTGATGAGGCATAAAAGTGATGCTTTTGAAAAATTCAAAGAATTTCAAAATGAAGTAGAAAACCAATTGAATAAAAAGATTAAAACCCTACGATCCGATCGTGGTGGTGAATACTTGAACAATGAATTTGATTCACACCTAAAAGATTGTGGTATAGTATCACAATGGACTCCTCCTGGAACACCTCAATTAAATGGTGTGTCCGAAAGGAGAAATCGAACTTTATTAGATATGGTTCGATCTATGATGAGTCTGACAGAGCTTCCTGATTATTTTTGGGGTTTTGCTATCTTATCTGCAATATTTTCACTAAATCGAAGCCCGACTAAAGCGGCAAACAAGACTCCATATGAGATATGGACAGGGAAAGTCCCTTATTTGTCGTTTATGAGAATTTGGGGATGCGAGGCTTTGTTAAGAATAAGTCTGACGATAAACTCGCACCCAAATCTGACAAATGTCTGTTTGTAGGATATCCAAAGGAATCACGTGCTTATTACTTCTACAATAAACACGAGGACAAAGTGTTTGTGTCTCGTGATGCAGTCTTTTTAGAAAATGATTATAATGTGTTACTTTTGGTATTATAGAGGAAGGTGATGACTATAATGTGTTACTTTTTGAAAGTAACGAACCTACTACCTACAAAGCAGCCATTTCTAGTCCCGACTCAAAGCTATAGCTAGGAGCCATGCAATCCGAAATAGATTCTATGTACGACAATCAAGTATGGGACTTGGTTGATTTACCTAGGGAGGTAAGACCTCTTCAGTGTAAGTGGATCTATAAGATCAAAAGTGGCATAGATAAACATAATGATGTTTACAAAGCTAGATTGGTGGCAAAAGGTTTCACCCAAGTTCATGGTCTTCACTATGACGAAACCTTCTCCCCAGTCGCCATGCTTCGATCCATAAGGATTATCTTAGCGGTTGCCGCATTTCATAATTATGATATTTGGCAAATGGATGTCAAAACCGCCTTCTTGAATGGGATTCTAGAAGAGGAAGTGTACATGACACTACCTGAAAGTTTGGTGGATCCGTCAAACCCTAAGAAGGTATGCAAACTTAAGAGATCCATCTATGGTCTTAAACAAGCATCCGGGAGTTGAAATCATCGTTTAGATCATGTAATTAAACAAAATGGTTTCACTCGAAGTGTCGAGGAACCATGTTTATACATGAAGTTTAGTGGGAGTAAAGTAACTTTTCTAGTCTTGTATGTAGATGACATACTACTCATTGGGAATGATATTCCAATGCTCACTTATGTGAAGGAGTGGCTAGGGATTCATTTCCAAATGAAAGACTTAGGAGAGGCCCAGCGCATCTTAGGTATCTGGATCTATAGGGATAGATCTAAAAGGATATTAGCATTAAGTCAAGAAAATTATATTGATAAGATTCTTGATTGGTTCAACATGAAAGACTCTAAGAGAGGGTTTCTTCCTATGGGAAGTGGGATCACTTTGAGCAAATCATAGTGCCCTACCAAACCCGAGGAGATTGAATGCATGAAATTGATCCCTTACGCATCTGCTGTTGGATCAATCATGTATGCTATGATGCGCACTGGTCCAGATGTTGCATATGCTTTGAGCATGACAAGTCGTTACCAAGCAAATTCAGGTCAGAGTCACTGGATAGCCGTAAAGAATATCCTTAAGTACTTGAGAAGGACGAAGGATTCGTTCTTAGTGTTTGAAGTCAAGATTGAGTTACGTGTAAAAGGTTACACAGATGCCAGTTTCCAAACAGATTGGGATGATATGAAATCCCAATCCGGCTACGTTTATATGATGAATGGAGGAGCTATTTGCTGGAAGAGTTTCAAGCAAAGCGTTACAGCGGATTCTACAACAGAAGCAAATTAACTTGCAGCGTCTGAAGCTGCTAAGGAAGCTGTGTGGATTCGGCAATTTTTGGAAGGACTAACAGTAGTCCCTACTGCCAAAGATCCTATCACGATTTATTGTGATAACAGTGGGGCTAGTTTTCAAGCAAAAGAGCCCAAGTCTAGTAACAAGTCTAGACATGTACTTAGGAAATATCATGTAATTAGAGATTACGTGGACAGAAAGGAAATTGACATTTGTAAGGTGGGGACAGATGACAACATTGCTGATCCTTTAACCAAGCCTTTGTCAAAGGCAAAGCATGATGGTCATGTCGTCACAATGGGATTGAGACGTGTACCAGAATTCCTTTAGATTATAAAATATGTAATAATTGAATGTTGTATTAATTATTTCATATATGATAATTGCATTCATTGTTCGAGTTTTATTATAAACTCTTTTATTTAGTTTGACTAAATTTAATACTTTGTTTATCCGAATAGATTGTAAGACAATGTTGGACCCTATTCAAGTGAATAAGACGAACTTAGTATTTTGTCCCTAGTCACTCAATGAGGTGACGTCTCGAAATGACTAGATTGTAAGTCTATCGATGGTTTGTTCAGCACCATGGGGTCATGGAGATGACTGGTCGTTTACATAGACAGACTGTATGACACTCTGTCGGACAGTGACATTTTTAGAGACCCTTAAATCAATTATTTGATGCCTGGTCGTGGCAGGGTCTTCTATCTTGTTCCTATGAGTTGATTCTTTTGAGTGGCGACCGTCTATCTGAGTCGGTGCGGTTTTCGATTGGTTTTGGTTGATGTTCTAGGTCGTGCCGTAAAAGGAGGCCGATGGACATCTTCTGGATCATGGTGATCTGCATCATACAGAGTAGATGAATCAACAGGAATTGTCCACCCACATTGGGTAAATGCGTGGCCACGCTCGGAAAGAGATCTATGGTAGATTTTCCGGTCAGACAGTTACTCTCCCTATCGAGAAAACCACTCTAGATATAATCAATCGCAAGTGTGACCTGAAAGACACCTTGCGTTGAGTGGGAGATGTGATAAAGAGACAAGAGAATTGGTGACGCACACTTGTGTCAGACAAGTGGGAGATTGTTGGAGTAGGTGTCCTCCACAATAGTGCGCCACATAATAAATCTTATTAAGGAATATAATTGGGATATTTATTGACTATAAACATATGATTAATCAGTTGATTAACGTAAATCAATAACGGTTGGCTGACTAGAGTTTGACGTTATTTTCGTATGACGGCGGTGATCAACCGATCCCTTTCGATCACACCTATAGGATGAAATCCAAATAGTAACTAATTATTTGTATATGGTACACATAATTGGTCCATTACATATATTTGATATGTACGAGAGTGAATTGTTAGAAATTGAGTTATGAACTCAAATTCGATTAAGTTTATTTTTTAATTATGCGATAATTGACTAATAAATTTATATCTTATTTTAATATGATTAAATAAGATTTAACTTAGTAATTAATCGTTACATTACTAAATTAATTGAGGTTTTGAGATAAAGGTAATTAGTTAATTATATTTACAAGAAGTTGTAAAATAAACTAACTAAGCATTGTGGGACCCATTATATATTGATATAATGGTAAAATATCACTTAAAATGTTAAGTACATATTATTTATCTATTTGTGTCATATAATTATTATATGATCAAATTAACACTTAATTATATAAGATAATTAAGCATATGATTAATAAGTATTTGTGGGACAAATATCAAAAATCAAAATGGACCAAATAAGGCCTCACATGGCCGGTCAAGTAGTGTTGGTGAGGTGATGATGGTTGTTTTTGTTCTTGCTCACAAGTCACATGTGATTATGACATAAATAGTAACCTAAAATCATTTCATTCAACACTACACTCTACCACTTTGCATGTGAATTAAAATAAGCAAAATAAGTCCCTTATGAGGGCTATCATGACCGGCCATATTGTCTATATAAGGGCAATATGGTTGTTCATTTTATTTGTTCATTCTTGCTTATTTCTCATACATCTCTCAAAACTCATCTTCTCACTAAAACTCTCATAATACTAATATTTATTAAGTATTACTAGTGTAGTAATATATTCTAATATTAGTAGCATAATATCTATCTTATTATCTAGTTAATAATAAGGGTAGATTATTTGGTATCATCTTGGTGCAACTTGAAGGAGGTATTCTAATTTGGAGATTGTTCTTGTTCATCCATATTTATAGCTCAAGAACAACAAGAAAGAGTTCTTGTTGTGCCCATTTAATTTCCATATCAATGTGAGGAAATTTCTTCTTTTATATAAATGTCTTTATATTTGCATGCATGTTACATAGATCATTAAATACTAAATTAACAAGTAATTTAGTAACTAATTAGAGGAGTCTAATTAAGGTCTATGGACTTTCAAAGGCGACTTCCAATTTTATTACCTGCAAGCACTCAATAAAATTGTTAGATCGCTCCCTCACCGCAGTCAATAAAGCATAATTATATTAACTATCCAAACTAAATCTAATTAAACTATAACATTAATAACTAAGCTAATTGAAATAAAATTTACAAATGAATTACAAGTAAACCCCGGGTTGCCTCCCGGTTAGCGTTGGTTTATATCGGTCCCGCACGACCGTGTTACCTCAAAGTCATGGTGATTTATCAAGAGTGAAAAGGTCGACGACCTCTATCACTCCTATAAATGCTCCATCGTAAATCGTAATAGATCTTCAAGCGTTGACCATTGACTTTGAAAATTTCACCCTTGTCGGTTTGTAGTGTAACCGACCCAAACTTGTTCACCTCGGTAACCGAGAATGGTCCCGACCATCTGGACTTGAGTTTACCTGGAAATAAACTCAAACGGGAGTTAAATAATAATACTTTATCACCAACTTTAAATTCCCGCTGCAAGATATGCTTGTCATGCCATTTCTTGGTCTTCTCCTTGTAAACCCGAGCATTATCATAGGCATGCAATCGAAACTCATCGAGCTCGTTCAATTGCATAAGTCGTTTCTCATCCGCCACTGAGGGATCCATATTAAGTTCTTTAATGGCCCACATAGCCTTATACTCAAGTTCAACCGGTAGATGGCACGCCTTGCCATAGACTAACCGGTATGGAGAATCACCGATTGGAGTCTTAAAAGAAGTTCTGTAAGCCCATAAGGTGTCATCGAGCTTACGACTTCACTCCTTGCTGGATTTACTCACAACTTTCTCAAGGATAGACTTGATCTCCCTATTAGAAACCTCTACCTGACCACTTGTCTGCGGATGATAACTTAACCCCCGACGATGTGTAACGCCATATTTCTTCAATAAAGTGTTAAGATGACGTTCATTGAAATGCTTTCCTCCATCGCTAATGAGAGCACGAGGAACCCCAAATCGTGGGAAAATGATCTTCTGAAACAGTTTAACAACTGCTTTGGCATCGCAAGTGGGAGTGGCAATGGCTTCCACCCATTTGGAGACATAGTCTACCTCTACTAGAATATATTGATTACCATGCGAAGATGGGAACGACCCTTGGTAGTCAATACCCCAAACATTGATTATCTCAATTTACAAAATACCCGTTTGAGGCATCTCATGCCTTTGCGAAATGTTACCCGTCCTTTGACATGCGTCACAGGAACGGACAAATGTAGTAGCATCCTTGAGAATAGTCGGCCAATAAAAACCCGACTGCATAACCTTTACAAATGTCCTTGAGGGACCATGATGACCGCCATATGAAGAAGAGTGACAATGAGAAAGGATGGCATGTACCTCACCCTCTGGAATACATCGTCGATAAATGTCGTCGACACATTCCCGGAATAGATAAGGATCATCCCAAAAATACATCTTGACATCGTGTTGAAACCTCGTCTTTTGCTGATAAGATTGACCCGGAGGCATAATTTCCCCAACCAAAAAGTTGGCATAATCGGCAAGTCATGGAGTTTCCATGGTGATGGCAAGGAGATGATCATCAGCAAACGAATCATCAATGGGGATTGAATCTCCCCCTTCAAACCTTAAACGAGACAAATGGTCAGCAACCACATTCTCTGCCCCTGACTTATCCCGGATCTCCAAATCAAATTCTTGTAACAACAAGATCCAACGAATAAGTCGAGGTTTGGCTTCCTTCCTAGCCAACAAGTCCTTCAGTGCTGCATGGTCAGTATAGACTATCACCCTAGAACCCACAAGATAGGCTCTAAACTTATCCAAAGCAAAGACAACCGCAAGTTACTCTTTTTCAGTGGTAGCATAGTTAACTTGCGCATCATCCAAAGGCTTACTAGTATAGTAAATTGCATGTAGCACCTTATCCTTCCTTTGCCCAAAAACAGCCCCAACTGCATAGTCACTGGCATCACACATTATCTCAAACAACAAATTCCAATCAGGAGACTGGATAATAGGAGCTGAGATTAGAGCTTGTTTAATCATGTCAAAAGACTTAACACACTCATCAGTAAACACAAACGGGGCATCCTTATGGAGAAGCTTAGTCATTGGTTGAGCAATCTTTGAAAAATCCTTAATAAAATGGCGATAGAACCCCGCATGACCAAGGAAACTTCTAACACTTTAACATTCACCGGGTACGGTAATTGCTCAACCACTTCCACTTTAGCCTTATCCACTTGGATGCCTTGTCCAGACACCAAATGACCAAGTACCACCCCTTCAGTTACCATGAAGTGGCACTTTTCCCAATTTAACACAAGATTACTTTTCTTACAACGTTGTAAGACTTTAGTCAGATTAGCTAAACAACTATCAAAATCGGTCCCATAAACACTGAAGTCATCCATAAAGACCTCCATAATAGACTCGATATAATCAGAAAAAATAGCCATCATACAACGTTGAAAGGTGGCGGGGGCATTACATAACCCAAAAGGCATTCTTCGGTAAGCAAAGACACCATAAAGGCATGTGAAGGTAGTCTTTTCCTGATCGTCAGGATGAATGGGGATTTGAAAGAATCCTGAGTAACCGTCTAGATAACAAAAATACTTATGACACGCTAGACGCTCGAACATTTGGTCAATATAGGGAAGAGGGAAGTGGTCTTTTCTAGTAGCTACATTTAGCTTCCTATAATCAATACCCATCCTCCACCCTGTCACTAGTCTAGTAGATATGAGCTCTTTTTTCTCATTAGTGGCGACCGTAGTCCCTCCCTTTTTAGGGACTACCTGAACAGGAATGACCCACTTGGAGTCAGAAATAGCATATATGGTTCCTGCATCTAACAATTTCTACACCTCTTTTCTAACTACCTCTTGCATAGTGGGGTTCAAACGACGCTGACCCTGCCTATAAGGTTTATGGTCTTTTTCTAAGTGGATACGGTGCATACAAAAGTCAGGACTAATACCCTGTAAATCGTCAATGCTATAACCTATAGCCTTTTTGTGTCTTTTTAAAACCACCAACAAATCAGAAAGTTGGCTTTCAGATAGGTTAGCACTGACAATTACAGGATTCATCTCATGGGAATCAAGAAAAACAAACTTAAGATGAGAGGGGAAGGGTTTAAGTTCAGGTTTCTTTACCTCGGTAACCTTAGGGGGGTTAGTCAAGAAAAGTCAATGACGACTTTAAAAAGTCAAGAAAAAGTCAAAGACGACTTAAAAGTCAAGAAAAGTCAAAGATGACTAAAAACGGTCTTTTCATGAAATCTCTCAGAAATTCCAAATACGAACGCGGAATTTCAAAATAGACTCGGAACAAAAATTTCTATTTTAAAAACTTAAGTTCTACTGAAAAGTGTTAGTAAATATTTTTACTAGAAAAATTGGGTACTTTTCGGGTTGTTACAATCACCCCTCCCTTTTAAAAAGTTTCGTCCTCGAAACTTAGAAGAAGGAAAGTAACATATATGTAGGTCAATTCAAAACTGTTAAGAATATCCTTGTAATAAAAATACAGGGTCTTATCAATGAAACGGAAGGTTCTCGTCCGCGGTTAAGAACATCAACGTCCCAAGTCAAAGACTCAAAAGATACATTTTCGCATCAATAAATGAGGAAACTAGTTATCGAACGTCTCCAATAACAAGTCTCAACACTCCTTGACGGTAAAATACTTGAAATCATGAAATATTTCCAAAAGCTTTTAATTAAAAAATTTCATAGTAAGGATACTAACTCTATTATCTATTCCTAAAATTTCTAACTAAAGCTTATAGTAATATATCTATGAGAAATGATACTCGATAGAAAGAACTGAATATTCGAAAGAATAAATCGAATAGAAATAGGAAAGAAGAAAGAGCTTTTACCTCAGCAAAGAGCTCGGGATATTTCGCTAATATTTTAGCTTCGGTTTCCCAAGTTTCTGATTCTACGTTTCCACAACGCCAAGATAACTAACTAAGGTAATCCCAAAAAAAGAGGAAAAAAAAAAAAAAAAAGAACCAACCTTGTTTCGGAGTTGTTTGTTAGCCCTTTCCGTATACGAATCGGCCTTTCTTCCAAAGCCAAATTAGGTTCCAAGTCCAACACTTCTTCTGGAATAATATGACTCGGATCACTGATATACTTCTTCAACTGAGAAACATGGAATACATCATGAACTTTACTCAAGTTCGGAGGTAATTCCAGACGATAAGCAACAGGACCAACTCTTTTAAGCACACGAAACGGTCCAATATATTTAGAACTCAACTTTCCTTTCACTCCAAACCGTTTCACTCCTTTCATTGGTGACACTTTAAGGAATACCCGATCATCAACATCAAACTCAAGTGGTCGACGACGAACATCGGCATAAGATTTCTGTCTATCTTGAGCGGCTTTCATTCGCTCTCGAATGACTTGAACTTGATCAATCGTCTCAGTAACTATGTCGGGACTCAACATATGATCATCCTGCACTTGATCCCAACAAACCGGACTACGGCACTTCCTACCGTATAAAGCCTCATATGGTGACATCTTGATAGAAGCATGATAACTGTTGTTATAAGAAAACTCCACCAAAGGCAAACACTTCTCCCAAGAAGTGTGAAAGTCTAAAGCACAAGCCCGGAGAAGATCTTCCAAGGTTTGGATCGTTCTCTCAGTTTGACCATCAGTAGCGGCATGAAATGCTGTGCTCATCAACAATTTACTACCCATGGCTTCCTGCAAAGCTGTCCAAAATCGGGAACAGAATCTCGGATCACGATCTGAAACTATACTCTTAGGCACTCCATGGTAGCGTACTATCTCTTTCACATAGGCACTCGCTAAGACCTCTATTCTCGAAGCTTCTCTGATAGGCACGAATCTGGCCTAAGCTATAAACCTTTTGTAACTTGCAGTCCTCTCATGTGAGCAGTTTTTCCATCTTAACTACTTCTTCACTCCGTGAGCTTCCAGCTTCAGCAGTGCTGGAAATTAAGGTGATCTCCAGAGTATCCCTATTCAAACAATAAGAAAGACAGTCATCAATAGATAAATCCACAATATCGACTCTATGACATGTCTCTTCTAACATGGGGTGTTTCATTGCATTCTCTAAATTGAAAGTGATTGTGTCATCCCCCACTGTTAGTGTAAGTCTCCCATTCTTAACATCTATAACCGCCCCCGCAGTATGGAGGAATGGTCGTCCCAAGATGATAGGAATTTGGGTGTCCTCAGCCATATCTAAGACAAAAAAGTCAACTTGTAGAGTCTATTGATCGAATACGAAAGAGGGGGGTGAATTGAGTATTAAAAACTAGCCCCACTCTTTCGATTTATATGATATGTAATTAATTATTTGATCTTATAGATTAAAATCAACTAATTAATTAATCAAAGTAAGCGTAAGTAACGAAATAACGAAAAGTAAAGAGAGTAGACAGAGGCACACGGATTTTTGAAGTGGTTCAGTTTCACACGTTGAAACCTACGTCCACTATTCTCGATTAATAATTGTTTGTACCTTTCTACGGATTACAAAAATTATCAACCCACTCGTATAATCAACACTATGATTATAACTCAAGATGAGTATCGTTAAATACTCTATACTATCTTACGTTAATAAGAAAGTACAATATAACTCACACAGATTCCCGTTAAAGAATTGTAAGATTATAATGATGTACTATTATCCAATAACGTATTTCATGCAAGCGATTGATAATAATTGATGCACAACTCTTTTAAAAAACAAACTCTAAAAATAATAAATATTATCCTCAAAGGCTTGCTTTAAAACGATTTTGGAAAATCAACACAAGTAGTAGATGTGCCGTGTAGTTCTTGTGTATATTTCGTGTGTTTCAAGAGTAAGATGTGAAGGAGTATTTATAGTAGTAGAATCAAAGTAGATCTAAAACCCTAGCTTAATATTAAAGAAAGATATTTATCTTTAATATCATAAAATAATATTTGCTTTATCTTTTAGAAATATATTTATCTCAAAATATTATTTGGTTTATCTTATAGAAATATATTTATCTTTAATATCTCAAAATATTGTTGTAAAGATATAATAGTATCCTAGATTAGGTAAACAAGGGAAACAACCTAGATAGGCCGAAATCCCTTAGCTACAAGAAACCCTAGGAGGCACGCAACCATAGGTGGCACAATCCCTTTGTTTACAAGAAACCCTAGATGGCTCAAACCCTAGGTGTGCTTATTAGGTTAACAACAAAATGAGATAGAATATATTAGAAACCCTAGGTAGCATGACAACCCATAAGTTGTATTACTAACCAATAGAATCTCATAAATATATTCTCTATTAAAACTTTTGATAAATATAAAAATACTCTTTCACTTTTGAAAACATTTAAAACATTTTATTTCCAAAATCATGCATCAACATTTATCATCCAAAGTTATAGGCTAAAGCTATAACTTTGAACATAAAATCACTCAAATGGAATAGTTACCGAATGACGACCTATACTATCTAATCTTCACAAAGATCTTCAGTATACGGATCATCTCTTCATCTTGATCACAAAGACCCTCCATCTTGAATCTTGTGTTATTTGAGGTAGATCTTGCTTGAAGCGTTTTTCTTTAAAGTTATGACTGGGTAACTATAACTTCCATGTAAACTTCCAAAGTTATTCCTGAAGTGGTTATAACTTTGTCTCACAAACTTTGTCAAAGTTATGCCTGAAGTTCTTATAACTTTGATCTTCGTTCTCATAATTGTTGCTAGCTATAATAAGACTAAAGCACACAATTACACGCATATGATATATCGAGTAAAGAACATTATCAAGTAAGCACATGTCTTTATCAAAACTATAAAATAGGTCCAACAAATTCCCTTTTTTAAATGATGAAAAGTCTCTTATGATTTCTCTTAACATTGTGACTAAGTATGGTTCCCCCTCAACAAAGCACTCTAAAGTTATAGCAACTTTTATCGCAAGAACATAATAATTTAGCCAAAGTTATAGCTGTGGGAAATTGGTATTACCACAATACAATTATTATAGGATTATAATGAAAAGTAATAATTTGATTATCGAGTCATAAACGAAAACAACAAAAGGAATAGAGATTTAGAAATCAACCTCCGGTCCTAGCAATTGGCGTAAAGAACAGAGATATCAAGGTAGATATCCTCCTAATCGTTGCACCCAAGATTGTATGAGATATGCCCTTCTCCTTTGCTAGAAAGAGAACCAAAAGTTGCTGTTAACCTTTTGTTTTGTGTTTTGTCAAAAGTTACTGTTAACTTTTTGTTCTTTTGTGAGATGTGTGAATGATGGAGAGGCAGACAATGAATCAATTAGGGTTAGGAAAAATCTGAATTTTTCTCCTCTAATTTCTTATTCTCACGGCTCATTAGGTCTTTATATGGGGAGATTTTTGTCTCCTCAAAATAACTACCCATTGACTAAAAACCGAGTGTATCTGGATACTTTCGTTTTTGGTCATTTCGTCTTCCAATACAATGTGATATATTATAATCGTCGTTTTACATGGACTGACATTATAATACATCATTAATTATAAATATCCGTATATTTATAATTTGCCAATTTATTATAACGGTTTATGTTTAATTAGCTTACATTATATACAACAATTAAATATAACTTTTTATATTCAATTTACGAATTACAGTTAATTCGTCTCAGCTAACTTTATTTAATCATTATTAAATAATCGTCTCATCATCACATTGACTTACTTTTTAGTCAAATACACTGACTAACCTTTTAGTCATATAATAGGGCATCAATATGATTATTTTCTCAAATAATCACATCTCTCAAACACATCCTATAGGTGTGACTTTTAGGGACCAGTTGATCACCGCCATCTGTATGACAATAACGTCAAACTTATCTAGCAAGCCAACCGTTATTGATAAACGTTAATCAACGGATTATTATACAAAGTATACCCTGTGAACCTACAGAGATTTATTTATGTTATTGCACTAACTGGAGGACACTAGCTCCAACAATCTCCCCCTTGTCCGTACAAGTGTATGTGCGATAACCGATTCTCATATCCATAATAAATTTCTCCCACTCAATGTAAACCAATTTGCAAAGTCTGTATTCACAAAGGTCGTAGTTTACAAGTGATCAGTATCAAGAGTGGTTTCCCCGACTAGAGAGTAACTTAACTGATAAACGAATCTTTCTTCGAGCATGGCCATGCATTTCAGTTACAGCTCCTTCGAGTGGCCCTGCTAAATAACATACCTGATAAAGGTTGGATATTTTCTTTCACGTCGATCTTGCAGATACAGCGCATGGAAATGACCCATGAATCTACTTAGCCTCCTGTTACGGTCGACCATGAGAAAGAAACCAAAGTCACCCAAAAACTGCCTTAATCTCAAGAGACAGTCGATAGTCAAAAGAATCGACTCTAGGAACACTATGGACGTCCTCTCCACGACCTGGCACCTAATGTTCTGAAACATTTAGGACTCCATAACGTTGTCACAAAATTGTCCTGCGAGGTATCATTATAACTCGCATATGTGATCGATCAGTCAACTGTTTGACTTATGGCTCGTTGAACCCACCATCAATCGACTGCACAGAATAATTGCCAGAGTTATCAGCTCATGTAGGCGATTACGGACCAAAAAAAATATAATGTAATTCAGTTCACTTTGTGGTGTTCAATGTTGTCAGTACAACCCACATGAAAAACAAAATATAAAACAAAACGATGATTTCATAGATAGTTTTATGAAAAAGATACAGGTGTCTAATCCATATAAAACAACTAATACAACTCAGGAACACGTTTGATTCCCATGGAAATAACGTGCCCTTCATGCTTATCATATCTCAATGGCTTAGTGAGAGGATCTGCGACGTTATCATCCGTAGCAATCTTGTCTATCACTATCTCCCTTTGCTCCACGTAATCTCGGATCATGTTAGCCTTCCGTTGTACATGCCTAGACTTGTTGCTGGACTTAGGCTCCTTAGCCTGGAAGATGGCACCACTATTATCACAATAGATGGTGATCGGGTCATCCGAACTAGGAACTACAGTTAGTCCTTGTAAGAACTGACGCATCCATATAGCTTCCTTCACAGCCTCTGAAGCAGCATAGTACTCGGATTCAGTCGTAGAATCTGCTATAACAGTTTGTTTGGAGCTTTTCCAGCTGACCGCAGCGCCATTAAGAGTAAAAACGAATCCAGACTGAGATTTCGAGTCCTCTCGATCCGTTTGGAAGCTAGCATCTGCGTAACCGATTGCGCATAGCTCAGTGTCACCTCCATAAGTCAATACCCAATCCTTAGTCCTCCGTAGGTACTTAAGGATATTCTGAACAGCCATCCAGTGTGTTTCACCTGGATTACCTTGGTATCGACTTGTCATACTCAATGCATATGCCACGTCCGGACGTGTGCATATCATGGCATACATGATCGATCCTATAGCTGATGCATAAGGAATCCGACTCATGCGCTCGACCTCTTCCGATGTCTTTGGTGCCTGAGCTTTACTCAAATGCATCCCAGAGACCATTGGAAGGTTCCCCTTCTTGGAGTTGGTCATGCTGAACCTCTCAATAATCTTATCTATATAAGACTCCTGACTGAGGGATAACATCCTTCGTGATCTATCTCTGTAGATACGGATCCCCAAAATTCTTTGTGCTTCACCCAGATCTTTCATCTGGAAATGGTTCTTTAACCAAACTTTTACCGAAGTTAAGAGAGGTATGTCATTCCCAATCAAGAGTATGTCATCAACATACAATCTTGGAAGACAATCTGGTCCCACTCGATTGATATATAAGCATGTTCCTCGACCGTCGAGTAATCCATTCTCTTTTATTCCACTTGGATCTAAACGATGATTCCACTCCGAGAAGCCTGCGTAAGTCCATAGCATGAAACGTTAAGCTGTTCATACCTTTCTTAGGATTTTTATGGTCAATGAAACCTTCGGGTTGTACCATGTACAACTCCTCTTCCAAATAACCGTTTAAGAAGGCGGTTTTCACGTCCATCTGCCAAATTTCATAGTCATGAAAAGCGGCAATCTCTAAGATTATCCGAATGGAACGCAGCATGACTACGGGTGCAAAGATTTCATCATAATGCAAACCGTGCACTTGAGTGAAACCCTTTGCCACTAGTCGTGCCTTGTATGTATCTGGTTGTCCTTCTACAGAATGCTTTATTTTGTAAAGCCATTTGCACTGAAGAGGCCGAACCTTATCAGGTAAGTCAACCAGATCCCATACGTCATTCTCATACCTAGAGTCCATCTCGGATTGCATGGCGTCAAGCCATAGCTTAGAGTCGGAACATGTCATGGCACCTTTATAGGTAGCGGGTTCGTTACTCTCTAGGAGTAAAACGTCATCACTCTCATTCTCCTCGACCATACCAATGTATCTGTCTGGAGGAATAGAGTGTCTACCCGACCTCCTAGGTTCCAAAGGAATATTAACCGCAGCAGATGATGAAGGAACAGTTTCCTCCAGTGGTTGCTCGGTTGTTGGTTCTTGAATCTCCGACAGTTCGAAGGTTCTATTACTTGTCCTATTCTCGAGAAATTCTTTCTCTAAGAACGTCGCACTAACCGCAACAAAAACTCGATGTTCGGTAGGCGAGTAAAAGTAATGACCAAACATCCCTTTTGGATAACCAATAAAGTATGTCTTGACCGATCGTGGGCCGAGCTTATCGTCAGGTCTCCACTTGACATAAGCCTCGCAGCCCCAAACCCGAATAAAGGACAAGTTAGGGACCGTTCCCTTCCCTAATTCATATGGAGTCTTGTCTACAGCTTTAGACGGACTTCGGTTAAGTATTAGAGCAGCTGACAAAAGAGCATAACCCCACAATGAATCAGGTACAACCGTGTGACTCATCATGGATCGAACCATATCAAGTAATGTTCGATTTCTTCGTTCGGACACACCGTTCAATTGTGGTGTTCCAGGTGGAGTTAACTGTAGTACTACACCACAGTCTTTAAGGTGTCGATCAAACTCCTTCGAAAGATATTCGCCACCACGATCCGAACGTAGTGCTTTAATCCTTCTATCCAGCTGGTTTTCAACCTTGTTCTGGAATTCCTTGAACTTGTCAAAGGACTCACTTTTATGCTTCATTAAGTAGACATAACCATATCTACTCAAATCGTCCGTGAAAGTGATACAATATCTATAGCCATCTCTAGCGTTGATTGACATAGGTCCACACACATCAGTATGTATGAGTCCTAATAGGTCAGCAGCGCGCATTCCAACACCTTTGAAGGAAATTCGAGTCATTTTGCCTATGAGACATGATTCACACGTGCCAAAAGATTCATAGTCAAATGAGGAGATAGTCCCATTATCAATGAGCTTCTTCACGCGTTTTTCATTTATGTGTCCCATACGGCAATGCCATAAATAGGTTTGATCTTTGTCACCAACCTTTGCTTTCTTACTACTCACGTGCAATATTTCTGTGGTTTGATCTAAAACATAAATGCCATTCATGGAAACTGCTTTACCATAAATCATTTCGTTTAAAGAGAAAATACAGCTATTATCCTTTATTACAAACGAAAAGCCGTCCTTATCAAGTACGGAAACTGAAATAATGTTTTTAGATAAACTAGGTACATAGTAACAGTTATTCAGAAATAACTCAAATCCACTCGGAAGTTGGATTACATATGTTCCCACTAAAACGGCAGCTACTCTTGCTCCATTCCCCACTCGCAGGTCCACATCACCCCTTGCGAGAGTTGTGATGTTTCTTAGGCCCTGCAAATGATTGCACAGATGAGAACCACAACCAGTATCTAGTACCCAAGTTCCAAAACTTGCATGGTTAATCTCAATCATATGAATAAAAGATGACGTACCAACAGGAATGACGCGGCCTGATTTTACGTCTTCAGCATACACGGGGCAGTTCCGCCTCCAATGCCCAATCTTGTGGCAATGGTGGCACTCCACGTATTCTTTGCTCTTTGTCTTGCCTTGTGAGCTACCGCTAGTCTCACCAGGCCCACTCTTGACCTTTCCTGGCTTTTTGAACTTTTGCTTCCCTACAGCTAGGTCAGCTTGAGCCTTGCCCTTACCCCTACCCTTGTTGTTAATCATGAGAACGTCCTGTTTCACGCTCCCACTCAATTTCAGATCACTCTCGGTCGGTACGAGAAGTGAGTGGAGCTGATGAAGACTTTTCTTCATATCATTCATATAGTAATTTGCCCTGAAAAGGGCAAAACCATCATGAAGTGAATGAAGCACACGATCAATAATGATCTTCTCATCGATTTTACAACCAAGAGCCTCCAGCTTCTCGACATTCTCGATCATAGAAAGAATGTGTGGGCTAACCGCTTGGCCCTTCTGGAGTTTCGCTTCAAAGAAGCGACAGGTGTACTCATAGCTAACGATCCTCGGAGCTTTCGAGAACTCGTTAGAGAGAGTGGTGAAAATCTTGTTTGCACCCTGGGCTATGAATCGCCTCTGCAAATTTGATTCCATTGCAAAGATGAGTACGTTCTTTAACGCACCCGCCTCCATAACGAAATCACTATAAGCAAATGATTCATTGGCTCCTGCATTGGGGCCTGGGTTAGTCGGTAGTGGCTCAGTCAAGTACTTGAGCTTTCCGTCAGCAATGGCAGCATTCCGTAATGCCGCCTCCCAGTCCGCAAAGTTGGACCCATCATTCTTCAGTCGCGTGGACTGATTCATGTTGTCCATAAAGATCTTTAGCCAGGACTCGCGATCGAGTGTAGCACTTGGCATTGGGTCGTCTGTACTTCCAGCCATTTATTATTTTAGCAGTTATATCTGTATATAACGGATTCAAGAAACTGTGAAAAGAAGGAAAAATATGATAAGTTTCATCGTTTTAAATTTGAGTCTAATGAAAAACTGTTTAATTCGATGACTCGTGCATTTATACAATTGACCTCCCTCAAGAATTATATAAATGATCCCAAGACTTAATTTCTGTAAATTGATAAGCCAACCTCTTGGCTAATTCTACTTTTAGAATTCCTGGTCGATAAATTTCTGTAAATTTTATCTATAGTCCATCATAATCACGAGATATTACTCGTACTATAATGTTGAGATAAAATAGGTCAACACTCACTACTTACCCAACGTAGAATGGGTCATATTATGACTTCCGACGAAGAAGGGGCTCATAGTAGTTTTCCCTATAAAGACTAGCCTCAATTTTAATTTATAGGGGAAGGTCCCATCATCTTAACTTAAATTCATTTTAAGTGAACGAATGTCTAGCAACTCGAGAATGATTTAACTAAGGTGATGGCCCTAAAAGCGAGTGACATCTGTATGTCCATGATCAAAATATTCAACCTATATGAATCATTTTACATGCATTTTATTAGGTGGTTTGGTTTAGGCGGAATATGATGCAATTATCTATCATGTGAAGGAAAGAAAACCGAGAATGAAAAACGTAAAAGAAAAACATGTCCTAGTGTGGCCTATCCTACCAAAAAGAATAAAATACAACTCGGAATCCAACAGATTAGACCCTCGAAGCTTGACTTTATCACCCTTCTTGGTCCATGCAGCGGGAGTGAGCTCCAATCTCCATCTTTAGTCTTCTTTGAAATTACAATAATTAAAATTACAAAGATCCTATTTATTACATACTAATTTCAAAACCTTAAACTAAAAATAATGGAGATGCGAGATCTCAAAATACATCCAAGACTATGTTACCATCATTACGGTAACACAATCTACTAAGGCCACACTAAGTTACAACTGATTGTAAAAAAACGTTAAAAATTCATTCAAACATTCCCAATAACAATATAAAAGCATCAACTAAAATAAAACATACAAGACATAATACAGTTATTACGATGTTTTATTATCCAAACCACCCTTTAACATAGATTATAATTATGTGGTAATTCTGTAATTACCCACATCAATTACAATCCCGATTCATTTTACAGATAAAATGAACTATCCTAAACATTTCAAACTGCTTTAAAATGTAAGATATTAAGCATATGTGAACCGTTTCACATTAATTATACAAAATCCGAATGATGTACAATTAAAGGCCAAAAACTTTAACACAAAAAAAACAGAAATTTTCCAGCATAAAAATTTTTCGGCAAATTTTTCAAGCAAAACGGTCCTTATCGACTAAATAGGGAAAAATTAATATCCTTTCATATGATAAACTCATTCAACATCATTTTCATTTTCATTTTAATCTAATCTTTATTAAATTAAAATATCTACAAATCTATTCTATGTTATTTTAACAGATTAAAATAACAAAATAAATCTAAATGAAAACGAATACGAAAGGA
The DNA here is from genome assembly GCA_022085475.1 of Heliosperma pusillum. NCBI lineage: Eukaryota > Viridiplantae > Streptophyta > Magnoliopsida > Caryophyllales > Caryophyllaceae > Heliosperma > Heliosperma pusillum. Next base: position 107,417 of record JAIUZE010066313.1, read on the forward strand.
AATACGATTAATTCTTCCTAGTCGACAAACAGGGACCACGATCGAGTATTAAAAAACACTCGATCGACCAAAAAAGGAGAAAGCCGCTCGATCGATCATACCAAATTACTCGATCGACCAAACCTATTAGAAAATTTGCTCGATCGATCAAAACCATTTACTCGATCGATCAAACTACATAGAAAACGGCTCGATCGAGTGAAAGCAAGTACTCGATCGACCAAAAACTCACAAAAACTGCTCGATCGAGACACTAAAGTCCTCGATCGAGTCAAACACACAGCGGATGAAAACAGTTTCGGTTTATGAAATCAAATTAAAACAATTTCGTGGCCTATGCTCTGATACCACTTGTGGGAAATCGGTATTACCACAATACAATTATTATAGGATTATAACGAAATAATAATAACTTGATTATACTAGTCATAAACGAAAACAACAAAAGGAATATAGATTTAGAAATCAACCTCCGGTCCTAGCAACTGGCGTAAAGAACAGAGATATCAAAGTAGATATCCTCCTAATCGTTGCACCCAAGATGCTCCGAGAAATACCCTTTCCTTTTGCTAGAAAGTAAACCTTTTACGCGATCTCACTAATGAGAGAAGGTTTTGTGTTTTGTCAAAAGTTACAGTTAACTTTTGTCTGTTATGATGAATTTGCAGATGGAGGCTGTGTGAGAATAGAAATTAGGTTTTAGAATTCTCTTTCACTGCTCAATTCTCACGGCCCCTTTTTAGTTTATATGAGGAGATTTAGTCTCCTCAAATAACTACCCATTGACCCGAAAACCCGAGTGTATCTGGATACCGTGTTTCGGTCATTTTAGCTTCCAATATAATGTAATATCTTATAATCGTTGTTTTACATGGACCGACATTATAATCCGTCATTAATTATAAATATCCGTATATTTATAATTTGCCAATTAATTATAACGGTTTATTTTTAATTAGCTTACATTATATACAACAATTAAATATAACATTTTATATTCAATTTACGAATTAAAGTTAATTCGTCTCAGCTAACTTTATTTAATCATTATTAAATAATCGTCTCATCATCACATTGCCTAACCTTTTAGTCAAATACACTGACTAACCTTTTAGTCATTTAATTGGGCATCAATATGATCATTTTCTCAAATAATCACATCTCTCAAACACATCCTATAGGTGTGAATTTTAGGGACCAGTTGATCACCGCCATCTGTATGACAATAACGTCAAACTTATCTAGCAAGCCAACCGTTATTGATAAACGTTAATCAACTGATTATTATACAAAGTATACCCTGTGAACCTACAGAGATTTATTTATGTTATTGCACTAACTGGAGGACACTAGCTCCAACACCGGCCTGAATCGGGCCTGAACCGGCCGGTTTGGGCTGGTTTCTCCGGCCACCTTATCCGGCCACCACCACCAATCACACCAAATTATTTCTAACATGTTTTAATTTATTAACAACCATTTTAACATCCAATTCAACCATCATTCATACAAAAATCATGGTTATAAATAAATCATACAAATATGTCAAGAACACTAACATATTAAAAATTCCATACAACATAAAAATCATACTACTTATCATGTTACTACTAAAAATCATAAGTCACAATAATATGAACTAAAACAAAAGATGAACCAAAAACAAAAGATATGTGACATTATTTCGTCGAGTAAATCGGAATTGTTACCTTAGCTAGCAAAATCACGTAGCACCAAAATAAGAAAGTAAGAAAAATAAGAAACCCGTCTTCTATCTTCTCCTAACATATCTAGCTCCAAAGTTCTCGTCTTCAAATCCTTCCCCTATAAGCAATGACAAAAAAAACAGTATTGAATTAAACTGATTTTTTTCCATAATTAAAGTGTTGAAAACGATTTTGTCGGAATTGAAATTAAACCGTACTTAAAGATGGAGAGCGAAGAGGAGATTCTAGAAATATAAGTTAGGACGGATTTGAATAAGAAATGAAGGTTTTATGATGATTTTGCTCAAGAACGACGAAGAACGACGAAGAACGATGAAGAACGATTAAAGAAAGTGTTAATTAGATCTTAATTTGATTTACTGTAAAATGAAAAGGTAGTTAGTGAGTAAGTGTGGTGAGTGAGCCGTGTACATATAGAAGAAATATGGAGTCGGGTTTTGAAATTGTTGTTACGGAATTGACTCGGGTTTAATAATTATATTACGATAATTAATTAGATATTAAGTTAATTAAATCAAATATCAAGATATTATGTTATTGTAATCAAAAGAAAGAAAAATATCAAGTCCTATTAGAGGGTAGGAGAGCCGTGTGGTTTAGATAGTAATCGGGTCTGTTTTTGAGCGATTTGCGTAATTTACGTTGACGGATCGATAAAGTAACAAATATCTTAGATATTCGTATTAGTTTAATCGAAAGAATGAAAATATCTCAAGTGAGTGGAAAAAGATGACATGGGGCGTGTGAATCATGCCAAAGTCGAGTTTCGGGTTTGTTTCGGGATTTAAAATGACTCGGGAATAGTTAAATGATGTTCGGGATTAAACCGTAAAAGTTATTCTTTAAATTCCGAATAAATTCAAAATAATTATATTAAATTATGATAAATCTAAATAAATCCTAATAAAAATAAATTAAAAATATAATTTTTTAAAATAAAATTTCGGTCTTCAAAATTACAAGGCGAGTCGGGAAAAGTCAACGAAAGTCAAAGTTGACTTAAAAACAGGATTCTCATGGAATCTCTCAGAAATTCCAAATACGAACTCGGAATTTCCAAATACGACTCAAAACAATAAATTCTATTTTAAAAACTTAAGTTTTGCTGAAAAGTATCCGTAAGATATTTTACTAGAAAAATTGGGTACTTTTCGGGTTGTTACAATTATTATTTACGGCTATTAACATATTTACGATAAGGGGGGTTTGTAACACCCGCAAATGTACCCTATTTTTATAGTGAAAATATTTTTACGGATACTTTTCAGCGAAATTAAGTTTTAATTTAGAATTTTATTTTCCGAGTCGAATTTAGAATTTCCGAGTTCGTATTTGGAATTTCCGCGAGTTTTCAAGTAAAACCCGTCTTAAGTCGTCTTTGACTTTTTCTTGACTTTTGAGCCGTCTTTGACTTTCGTTGACTTTTTCCTTCATATACTCCCTCCAACCCTAACTCCTTCTTTCATTTTCCACTTACTCTTTCTTCCTCATCAAACCACCAAAACCTTGCCTCCATTTTTGATCCGTCTTAGATTCGTCGCTACTCCTTCGTTACTCGCTCAAATTCACGTAAGTTCGTCTTATTTTTCTCCTCTTATCTTCCTCTATCCGTATTGGTAATAAAATTACCGTCTTTCTCGCTTTTCAATTTATCCGTCTTTCTCAAAGGTGAATTATATTCATCTTTTGTCGTCTTTGTTTAGGTGGAGACTTTCTAGACCCCGACAAAGATTACTATCTAGTGGAAAAGGTAACGGTGAAGGGTTACTCGATATCACTTACGTGTTTTACATGATTTCTATGTTAGAATTCGTATTTAGAATACGATTAGAAAGCTTAGGAATTGTATTATTAATAATGATTGTTGTTAGTTGAGGACTTTTGATGATGATTAGTGATTGTTGATAGTTGTTAGAAGTGAATTATGAAAATTGAAAATGTTTGAATATATGTTGAAGGCTCACAGGTGATTTGGTAACACATCTCACGGTCGTGAAATACAAGTCACGGTCGTGACTTGTGCAGTTTCACTGCACTGACCCCTTTTCGTAAAATGATCATATCTCCTTCGTTACTTGCTTGTTTTGGGCTTGTGACATCTCGTTGGAACCGTAAGAGGATAAGCTATCACCTCGATTTGGAATTTCTGTAATAGCATGTCTAGAACTCTAGTTATGACCGTTTGAAGTGAACCCTTGTTTTAGTTAGTTTCCAAACTTGTTGTTTTGGAGAGGTATCAATGTTTCCTATTTATTATGCTTCTTAAACTTGGTCTAATGCTTATGTATCATGTATTGATTCATGTTTATCATAGTTACATTTATATAATGCCATGTTCTCATGTTTTGTGACGGTTTTTGGTATGTCCCACTTTGAGTCGGTTTTTACAAATGTTACGGTTTGAGCACTATTTTGTCTTGTGCTTTGTACTCTCATTCCCTTGGCTACTTTCCCGTTCGTAAGGCTGGAATGTCGGAACGGAGAGGTATCCTACTGCTTAATTGCATGTGTTAGTGGGCATACGACGACGTTGTTGTGAGTTGAACGCTATGCGTTGATCGACCCGGCCGTCAAATGTTGTGTACTTGCGAGGTGGTGTTATTTGCATGTAGCGTACCACTTGTTATGAGGCTTGTGCTCTTTTCCGCCTCTTTCGTGAATTGATCTACCGAATTTGGGGTACTCGGCGTCTATGATTGACCGAGTCTTGGATGCGAAACGTCATCGCATGTCGAATCGGAAAACGTGTATTCCGAGAATCTGGCCAAGTTTAGATTAGGAACCGTATTATTATCGTCGTCCTATCAGGAGGAAATTAGTCTACATATACGAAATAGATTGAATCGTGTATGCGTTCAGGGAAGGCTTTTCTCCCGTGGATGCCCATTAATCATACTTGCCATGTACACGGTGCTAGTGTGTTTCATGTACCGTGAGAGATGTCGTCTTTGTGTCGTTGTTCTTGAATGCGTGATTTCATGATTTTATTCATGGTCATTGCATGATTGGGCATCGTCATTGTATTGTTGTGCTTGGATGCGTGTTACATGATTGTATTCAAGATCATTGCATGACTTGGCACGGTTTGTTTGTCGAGTCCATGATTGTTTATTCCTGATTGATGCATGGCTTGGCATGGTTTGTTTGTCGAGTCTCAATCTTATCACACTTATACCGCTAACGGTGAGATGCAAGCCCAAGTGAGCGTATTCGGTTGCTTAAGAGTGTCTTCCCCGAGTCTTTGTATAACATGATGGATTCGGACTTGTACCTCTTATGCTTTTACCATTATATATTGGATTGCCTATCTATCCTTATCGTATCTCACATGTATATCTAAATGTATGCATGCTCTACTTTTGTATTTCCTTCTATGTACGTTTAATGTGATATGGCTGGGAGAACCCGGAGTTACTCCCCACTGACTGTGGCGTTCATGTTTTTCATGGATGAACAGGTTGCTTGATTGGATGGCTTTTTGCTTGGTATTTTAGGTTCGGGTGTGAGCTAGCGGGCGTTGTCCCTGGATGAATCACCTCTAGACGTTATTTTTAGCTAGTTGCTAATCACTTTGATATTGTTAACCTTTTGAGAGACTACGTCTCTTGTTGTAGTATTTTCCGTACTTTGGTTTGTAATATTTCGACACTCCTCGTATTTTTTTATCTTGCATGTATAAAGGTTTTTAAAATACCGTATTTTCCGCTATATAATTCACATGCTTGTATGTTTTATATTTCCGCATTCACGAGGGTTGTCACAGTTGGTATCAGATGTAACACCCCACGTTATTTGAAGAGGTCCATTGATAGGCTTAAATGACTAGTGCTTAAAAGGATTGAAAGTACTACTCATATCAACAAAGTGCACTTTCTTTTCTGGTCATCCATGCAAAAGACCTCAAAAAGTTAAGCGTGCTTGACTGAGAGTAGTCTTGGGATGGGTGACCTCCTGGGAAGGTTCCCGGGATGCGCATGAGTGAGGACAAAATGCGCTGGAAAGGACCCGTGTTGATCTGTGGGCCATGTACACAGCCGGGAGAGCTATCATGAGTGACCGCTCCCGACCCAAGGTTTGGGTCGGGGTGTTACAAATGGTATCAGAGCAACCCTGCGACCGTGTGGTGAGCCTGTGGTCGGGAGTACCCGGGTCACCCACCCAGCGGGGGAGGATTCTGGGTTAGCGGTTATGCTCCCAGGCGCAACGAGGACGTTGCGTTCTTCAAGTGGGGGTGATTGTAACACCCCACGTTATTTGAAGAGGTCCATTGATAGGCGTATATGACTAGTGCTTAAAAGGATTGAAAGTACTACTCATATCAACAAAGTGCACTTTCTTTTCTGGTCAGCCATGCAAAAGAACTCAAAAAGTTAAGCGTGCTTGACTGAGAGTAGTCTTAGGATGGGTGACCTCCTGGGAAGGTTCCCGGATGCGCATGAGTGAGGACAAAATGCGCTGGAAAGGACCCGTGTTGATCTGTGGGCCATGTACACAGCCTGGAGAGCTATCATGAGTGACCGCTCCCGACCCAAGGTTTGGGTCGGGGTGTTACAGGAATAGCTGTGTCGCTAGGTCTGATCAGTCTAGGACTAGGATGTTTTCCTACCTTGTGGTATAGCCTCGAGTTACAGAAGTCTTCTATTGACTGTCCTGAGAACTTATGCCTGTGTGTAGACGTATTGGTCTTTCATGTATGTATGATTCTATGAGTTCTAGAAGGTGAGATGCAAGCCGGCTAGGATTGATAGAGTTTGGATTAACGGTTGTTAACTGATTCACATGATTACGTGTTGATTAGGGTTTGAGTGTATCATGGCCATGTTAACGGTAACCTCTGAGCTAGCATACCAGCTTCCCTACCTCGTGTTATAGTTTATTATCGGATTCACATGATAGCTTTCATATGCTAGGTGATATGTTAGTTAATTGTTTCATAACATGAAAAGCATATCATATATGTTAAGGTTTTGTATTCTTTATATACATTGCTTTTATGTTATTCATGTTTCATTAAACTCGACATTTCGTGGCTGGGAGAACGCGGAGTTACTCCCCACTGACTGTGGCTTCCGTGTTTATATTTAATGCGGTTGGCAGGTTTGTGATGCATACATTGGGTACATTGACGAGCTAGCGAGCGAAGTATTTACCTTGGACCTATATTCGGTTCTTTAGATTGTATATTATTATACACTCTTTTTATTTCCGTATTTATACGGGAGATATGTCTCCCGTCTTGTATATTTCTTTTGTATAATATTATTTCCGTTTTGTAATGAACCTTTTTATTTCAGACACCTTTGTTATGTATTCTTATCTTTTACTTAGTTAAATTATTTTTTT
>JAIUZE010066314.1:0-77345 GCA_022085475.1 Heliosperma pusillum
GAGAGCCACAAACCGAAAATGAAGTGGAGGAAAACGTCCCCTCCTCGTCTGAAACGGTTATTGTCCCTAGAAGGTCAGGTAGAATTAGTTCTCAACCTGATCGTTACCTCGGATGTATCGAGGGAGATGGTGATTTATTACTTTTTGAAAGTGATGAACCCACAACCTACAAGTCGGCCGTTTCTAGTCCCGACTCCAAGCATTGGCTAGAGGCCATGCAATCCGAAATGGATTCTATGTACGAAAATCAAGTATGGGACTTGGTAGACTTACCTGAGAAGGTGCGACCTCTTCAGTGCAAGTGGATCGACAAGATCAAGAATGGCATAGATGGACATAATGATATCTACAAAGCTAGATTGGTGGCAAAAGGCTTCACTCAAGTTCATGGTTTACACTATGACGAAACTTTTGCCCCAGTCGCTATGCTTCGATCCATTAGGATTCTCTTAGCGGTTGCCGCATTTTATAACTATGAAATTTGGCAAATGGATGTAAAAACCGCCTTCTTGAATGGGATTCTAGAAGAGGAAGTGTACATGACACAACCTGAAGGTTTTGAGGATAAATCCAACCCTAAGAAGGTATGCAAACTTAAGAGATCCATTTATGGTCTGAAGCAAGCATCAAGGAGTTGGAATCATCGCTTCGATCATGTAATTAAACAAAATGGATTCACTCGAAGTGTCGAGGAACCATGTTTATACATGAAGTTTAGTGGAAGCAAAGTTACTTTCCTTATCTTGTATGTGGATGACATACTTCTCATTGGGAATGACATACCAATGCTTACTTCTACCAAGGAGTGGCTTGGGAAACATTTCCAGATGAAGGATTTGGGAGAGGCACAACGCATTTTGGGTATCCGGATCTATAGAGATAGATCCAAGAGAATACTAGCATTAAGTCAAGAAGCTTATATAGATAAGATTCTTGATCGGTTCAAAATGAAAGACTCTAAGAGAGGCTTTCTTCCAATAGGTCATGGTATCACTCTGAGTAAATCCCAGAGTCCTACCGTCACCGAGGAGATTGAACGCATGAAGCTGATCCCTTATGCTTCAGCAGTTGGGTCAATCATGTATGCTATGATGTGCACTCGCCCTGACGTCGCCTATGCTTTGAGCATGACGAGTCGTTATCAAGCCAATCCAGGTGAGAGTCACTGGATAGCCGTAAAGAACATCCTTAAGTACTTACGAAGGACTAAAGATTCGTTCTTGGTGTTTGGAGGAGAGACTGAGTTGCGTGTAAAGGGTTACACGGACGCTAGTTTCCAAACTGATAGGGATGATTTAAAATCCCAATCCGGCTATGTCTTTATGTTGAATGGAGGAGCCGTTTGCTGGAAAAGCTTCAAGCAAAGCGTGACTGCGGATTCTACAACAGAAGCTGAGTACCTCGCGGTCATCAGAGGCTGCAAAGGAAGCTGTGTGGATTCGGCAGTTCTTGGAAGGACTAGGAGTAGTCCCTACTGCCACAGATCCCATCACGATGTATTGTGATAACAGTGGGGCTATCTTTCAAGCAAAGGAGCCCAAGTCTAGTAACAAAACTAGACATGTACTTAGGAAATACCATGTAATTAGAGATTACGTGGAGAGGAAGGAAATAGATATATGTAAGGTTGGGACAGACGATAACATCGCTGATCCTCTAACCAAGCCTCTTACAAAGGCTAAACATGACAGTCATGTCGTCTCGATGGGATTAAGACGAGTTCCTGAATTCCTCTAGATTATGTGATATGTAATAATTGAATGTTGTATCAATGTTTACATATATGATAATTGCATTCATTGTTCGAGTTTTATATGAGCTCTTTTATTTAGTATTGACTAAATTTTATTACTTTGTTTTGTCCGAATTGGTTATAAGATAGGTTGAACTCAATTCAAGTGAACATGATGAACTTAGTAATTGTCCCTAGTCATTTGCATAAGGTGACGTCTCGCAATGACTAGATTGTAAGTCGATCGATGGTTGGTTCAGCACCATGGAGTCATGGAGATGACTGATCGTTTACATAGACAGACTGTAGAGACACTCTGTCGGACAGTGACCATGATAGAGTCCCTTATCAAAATTGTTGAAGCCTGGTCGTGGCGGGGATTTCTATTATATTCCTATGAGTCGATTCTTTAGACTGGCGACCATTTACCTGAGTCGGTGTATTTTCCGATTGACTTTGGTTTTTGTCCTAGGTCGTGCCGTGAAAGGAGGCCGATGGGCATCTACTGGGTCATGGTGATTTGCATTATACAGTGTAAGTTGGGTCAACAGGAATTGTCCACCCACGTTGGGTATTAACATCTTCGGGCCACTCGAGGAGTAGTGACTGGAAATGCGTGGTCACGCTCGGAAGAGATCTATGGTAGATTTTCCGGTCAGACAGTTACTCTCCAGATCGAGAAAACCACTCAATTTATTTTTCCAATCGCAAGTGCGACCTGAAAGACACCTTGCGATGAGTGGGAGGATGTGACGCTAAAGTGACAAGAGAATTGGTAGCACACAACTTGTCGAGCCAAGTGGGAGATATTGTGGGAGTAGGAGTCCTCCGCAATAGTGTGACTACATGCACAACTTGTTTCGGACAAGTGGGAGATTGTTGGAGCAAGTGTCCTCCACAATAGTGCATTTATATTATAAATCTCATTTTGGAATATTAGTGGGATGACTAGTATTTTGATGAGACCCAAACAGAAATCTAATTATTTGTATACGATACATATTAATTAGTACTTTATATATATATATATTTGATATATGTTTAGTTACGAGAGTTGTTTATTGGAAATTGAGTTACGAACTCATTCCGGATAAGCTTATTAGTCAATTATACGATAATTGACTGAATAAATTTTACGTCTTATTTTAATACGATTAAATAAGATTTAATTTAATGATTAATAGTTAACTCATTAAATTAGTTGAGGTTATGCATATAATTTGAGGTAGAGGTGATTAGTTAATTATATTTACAAGGAGTTGTAAAATAAACTAACTAGGCATTGTGGGACCCATTATATATTGATATAATGATAAAATATCACTTAAAAGTTAAGTGTATATTATTTATTAATTTGAGTCATATAATTGTTATATGATCAAATTAACTCTTAATTATACAAGATAATTAATCATATGATTATAAGTATTTGTGGGACAAATATCAAAAATCAAAATGGACCACATGACACTAGTGGGTGCCGAAAATTGGTAGTGTACAACATGATGATTGTTGTTTCTTGTATTACACTACATCTTGTTATCATGTCATGTTTATGACACATGATCATAACCTTACTCACATCTACACTCAACCAATTTGCATGGGATTATTTTAAGCAAAAATAAGAGGCCACATAGGCCATGATGGCCGGACCATAGTGTCCTTAAAAGGACAACTTTGTTGTTCATTTTGCTTGCTTGTTCATTCTTATTTTTGTGCTTATCTCACTAAAATCCTCATCTCTCTAAAAACCTCTCAAATACTAATATTTCCTATTACTAGAGTAGTAATAAAATCTAATATTAGTTCATCATATCACTTGTGTTTTCTAGTCAAAAACTAAGTGATTAGTTTGGGTTTTCTCTTGGGTGCTTCTTAAAGGAGGTCTTCTACTTTGAAGATTACAAGGAGGATCATCTTTTTCTTTCTAGCACAAGAACAACAAGAAAGGTGTTTCTTGTTGTGCCCATATAAACCGAAATTTCCCAATGTAAGGAAATTTCTTCTTACTTTTTATTATGCATTTTAATTTGCATGCATGTTACATAGATCTTTATTAAACACTAAATTAACAAGTAATTTAGTAACTAATTAGAGGAGTCTAATTAGGGTCTATGAACTTTCATTATTCCCAAGGGATTTCAACTCCCTACTACTAACAGTAGTACTTTTGCAATTCGTCCATCTTATATCTCTTTGGTGGAGCGAAACATGTTTGGAGGAAGCCCTACTGAGGATCCCGCTAAGCATATGGAGAAATTCACCAACTATTGTTGCTTTATTCCTTTAACGGGTGGGGTGACACAAGATCAGATCAAATTGGTGTTGTTTCCCTTTTCATTACGAGACGGGGCAGAAGATTGGTTGAGTGAGTTAGATATGGCTGCACTTGGCATCACCGATTGGAATTCTTTGGCTCTTGCATTCTACAAAAGATATTTTCCGCCACAAAAAAACCAATGCCATTCGAAGCCAAATCACAAGTTTCAAACAAGGTCCAAATGAGAACTTTAATGAGTCCTGGGTTCGCTTCAAAAAGCTTGTCAAGTCTGTTCCACATCATGGTTTTGATACTTGGTTCTTATGCAACCAATTTTATAATGGGTTATATGATGATCAGAGGACATTGCTCGATTCTGCTGCTAATGGGAGATTCCAAAATAACACTACTGATGCCAATGCTTGAAAGTTAATTGATGAGATGGCTACTCACACTGCTGAGTATGGGAATCCTAGGGGTAATGTGAGGAGAGGAGGTTTGGATAATGCAGTTGCAGCTCAGTTGGAAGCATTAACTGCCAAAATTGCCGAGTTACAAACTTCAAAGTCGTTGGAAAATAAACAAACGGTTCATGCCATGGTTCAACAAGAGCCAACCTGTGAAAGATGTGGTACTATGGGGCATAATGCAGTGGAATGTATGAGTACGGTTGAGCAAGTCCTTGCCTTTCAATCTGTTAAGCAAGGTACACCTTACTCCAATTTTTACAATGAAAGGACAAAAGAGCATCCCAATCTCCCCTACCGAAGTCAGAATAATCTTAATCCTACCCCACCGCCACATCAGCAACAAGGTTCCTCTTATGTGATTCCTCATAATCGCAATTTTCAAGGTAATTATAATCGTTCCAATGAAGGTGGCCAAAACTTTCAACAACCTCCACCTCCACCACCTCCAAGTAATGATATGGCGGAATTGAAAGCCATGTTGCAGCAGAGTCTTATGATACAACAAAAGCAAGATGCTCAGATCTCACAGTTAATAGCTCATAAAAAGATGGTTGACACTCAAATTGCCCAATTGGCAATTCAAAATCCACATAAACAACCGGGTAATCTTCCTCCTCAAGGACACCCTCCACATGAACAAGCCAATGCTATCACTTTGAGGAGTGGAACCTATTACAAAGGCCCTGAAATGATAGGGGATGAAACCAATGAAAGCTTGGAAGTTGCTGATCAAAGTTCGAAAAAACGCGAAAAAGGGGCTGAAAAAGAGGTTGCTCGATCAAGCAGCACCCCCTTGCTCGATCGAGCAACCCAGAAAATCTGCACAAATTCTTCTTGGGAAATTTCTGAAAGCTACAGTACAGAAAAACTCGATCGAGCAACTCCTCTGCTCGATCGAGCAACCCCTCTGCTCGATCGAGCAACCCCTGATCAGGATGATAACGCTTCTAATTCATCTTCCAAAGCCAAAGAAGCCGAGCCCATTGTCATTGCACTTCGCTTTCCGCACCGCCAACATAAATCCAAGCTTGATAAACAATTTGGGAGGTTTATGGAAGTGGTCAAGAATCTGCAAGTGAGTTTACCTTTTACCGAGTTGATTACTCAAGTGTCGGCTTATGCAAAGTTCATGAAGGATATATTGACAAAGAAGCGGTCCTTTAATGAAGTGGAGACGGTTGCATTCATTGAGGAATGCAGTGCTGTGTTGCAATCCAGATCACCACCAAAGCTAAAGGATCCAGGGAGTTTTTCTATTCCTTGTAATATAGGTTGCTTAGCAATTGATAAAGCCCTTTGTGATCTAGGGGCTAGTGTTAGTGTTATGCCATTTTCTATATGCAAAAAACTTAATATGGGTCAACTTACTGTTACAACCATGACCTTACAAATGGCTGACCGTTCTATTAAACACCCTCTAGGGATTTTAGAAGACGTACCGGTTAGAGTAGGGAAGTTTTTCATACCAGTTGACTTTGTTGTCTTAGATATGGCTGAGGACACCCAAATTCCTATCATCTTGGGACGACCATTCCACCATACTGCGGGGGCGGTTATAGATGTTAAGAATAGGAGACTTACACTAACAGTGGGGGATGATACAATCACTTTTAATTTAGACAATGCCATGAAACACCCCATTTTAGAAGAGACATGTCATAGAGTCGATATTGTTGATTTATCTATTGATGATTGGTTTTCTTTATGTTTGAATAGGGATCCTCTGGAGATCGCCTTAATTTCCAGCACTGCTGAAGATGGAAGCTCACGGAATGAAGAAGTAGTTGCAATGGAAAAACTGCTGACAGAAGAGGACTGCAAGTTACAGAAGGTTTATAGCTTTGGTAACCCCCCTAACGTTACCGAGGTAAAGAAACCTGAACTTAAACCCCTTCCCTCTCATCTTAAATATGTTTTTTTTTTATTCCCATGAGATGAATCCTGTAGTTGTCAGTGCTAGCCTATCTGAAAGCCAACTTACTGATTTGTTGGTGGTATTAAAAAGACATAAAAAGGCTATAGGTTATTGCATTGATGATCTACAGGGTATTAGTCCTGACTTTTGTATGCACCGTATCCACTTAGAAGAAGACCATAAACCTTGTAGGCAGGGTCAGCGTCGTTTGAACCCCACTATGCAAGAGGTAGTTAGAAAAGAGGTGCAGAAATTGTTAGATGCGGGAATCATATATGCTACTTCTGATTCCAAGTGGGTCAGTCCTGTTCAGGTAGTCCCTAAAAAGGGAGAGACTACGGTCGTCACTAATGAGAAAAACGAGCTCATATCTACTAGACTAGTGACTGGGTGGAGGATGTGTATTGATTATAAAAGGCTGAATGTAGCCACTAGGAAAGACCACTTCCCCCTTCCCTATATTGACCAAATGTTAGAGCGTCTAGCGTGTCATAAGTATTTTTGTTATCTAGACGGCTACTTGGGATTCTTTCAAATCCCCATTCATCCTGACGATCAGGAAAAGACTACCTTCACATGCCCTTATGGTGTCTTTACTTACCGAAGAATGCCTTTTGGGTTATGTAATGCCCCTGCCACCTTTCAACGTTGTATGATGGCTATATTTTCTGATTATATCGAGTCTATTATGAAGGTCTTTATGGATGACTTCAGTGTTTATGGGACCGATTTTGATAGTTGTTTAGCTAATCTGACTAAGGTCTTGCAACGTTGTGAGAAGAGTAATTTTGTGTTAAACTGAGAGAAGTGCCACTTCATGGTAACTGAAGGGGTGGTACTTGGTCATTTGGTGTCTGGACGAGGCATCCAAGTGGATAAAGCTAAAGTGGAAGTGGTTGAGCAATTACCGTACCCGGTGAATGTTAAAAGTGTTAGAAGTTTCCTTGGTCATGCGGGGTTTTATCGCCGCTTTATTAAGGATTTTTCAAAGATTGCTCAACCAATGACTAAGCTTCTCCATAAGAATGCCCCGTTTGTGTTTACTGATGAGTGTGTTAAGTCTTTTGACAGGATTAAACAAGCTCTAATCTCAGCTCCTATTATCTAGTCTCCTGATTGGACATTGCCGTTTGAGATAATGTGTGATGCCAGTGACTATGCAGTTGGGGCTGTTTTGGGGCTAAGGAAGGATAAGGTGCTACATGCAGTTTACTACGCCAGTAAGACGTTGGATGATGCGCAAGTTAACTATGCCACCACTGAGAAAGAGTTACTTGCAAATGTCTTTGCCTTAGATAAATTTAGAGCCTATCTTGTGGGTTCTAAGGTGATAGTCTACACTGACCATGCAGCACTGAAGTACTTGTTGGCTAAGAAGGAAGCCAAACCTAGGCTTATTCGTTTGATCTTGTTGTTACAAGAATTGGATTTGGAGATCCGGGATAAGTCAGGTGCAGAGAATGTGGTTGCTGACCATTTGTCTCGTATGAGGTTCGAAGGGGGAAATTCCATCCCCATTGATTATTCATTTGCTGATGATCATCTCCTTGCCATTACCATGGAGACTCCATGGTTTGCCGATTATGCTAACTTTTTGGTTGGGGGAAATATGCCTCCCGACCAATCCTATCAGCAAAAGAAGAGGTTTCAACACGATGTCAAGAGGTATTTTAGGGATGATCCTTACCTATTCCGGGAATGTGCCGACGGCATTTATCGACGATGTATTCCAGAGGGTGAGGTACATGCCATCCTTTCTCATTGTCACTCTTCTTCATATGGCGGTCATCATGGTCCCTCAAGGACGTTTGCTAAGGTTATGCAGTCGGGTTTTTATTGGCCGACTATTCTCAAGTATGCTACTACTTTTGTCCGTTCTTGTGATGCATGTCAAAGGACGGGTAACATTTCTCAAAGGCATGAGATGCCTCAAACGGGTATTTTGGAAGTTGAGATATTCGATGTTTGGGGTATTGACTACCAAGGGCCATTCCCATCTTCCCATGGTAACCAATATATTCTAGTTCAGCTGATTATGTCTCCAAATGGGTGGAAGTCATTGCCACTCCTACTTGTGATGCCAAAGCAGTTGTCAAACTGTTTCAGAAGATCATTTTCCCACGATTTGGGGTTCCTCGTGCTCTCATTAGCGATGGAGGAAAGCATTTCAATGAACGTCATTTAAATTCTTTATTGAAGAAATATGGCGTTACACATCGTCGGGGGTTAAGTTATCATCCGCAGACAAGTGGTCAGGTAGAGGTTTCTAATAGGGAGATTAAGTCAATCCTTGAGAAAGTCGTGAATAAATCTAGGAAGGATTGGAGTCGTAAGCTCGATGACACTTTATGGGCTTACCGAACTGCTTTTAAGACTCCAATTGGTGCTTCTCCATACCGGTTAGTCTATGGCAAGGCGTGCCATTTACCGGTAGACTTGAGCATAGGGCTATGTGGGCCATAAAGAAGCTTAATATGGATCCCTCACTGGCGGGTGAGAAACGACTTATGCAGTTGAACGAGCTTGATGAGTTTCGATTGCATGCTTATGATAGTGATCGGGTTTACAAGGAGAAGACAAAGAAATGGCATGACAAGCATATCATGCAGCGGGAATTTAAAATTGGTGATAAAGTATTATTATTTAACTCCCGTTTGCGTTTGTTTTCAGGTAAACTCATGTCCAGATGGTCGGGACCATTCACAGTTACCGAGGTGAACAAGTTTGGGTCGGTTTCACTACAAACCGACAAGGGTGAGGTTTTCAAAGTCAATGGTCAACGCTTGAAGATCTATTATGATGGAGCATTTATTGGAGTGATAGAGGCTGTAGACCTTTTCACTCTTGATAAATCACCATGACTTTGAGGTACCACGGTCATGCAGGACCAATATAAACCAGCGCTAACCGGGAGGCAACCCGACATTTACTTGTATTACATTTGTAAATTTTATTTCGATTAACTTAGTTATTAATGTTATAGTTAACTTAAGTTTAGTTTGGATAGTTAATATACTTGTGCTTTATTGAGTGTGGTGAGGGAGCGATCTAACAATTCTATTAAGTGTTTGCAGCTAATACAATTGGAAGTCGCTTTAATAATGAGGAACGAAAAGAAAAGAAAAGAAAGTAAGAAGAAAAGAAGAGAAAACAAGTGACGGACTTGATCTTAAAGGGTTGCTCGACCGAGCAAACTAAACTGCTCGATCGAGTTTTTCATACACCAAACACATCAGCCACTCGAGCAGACTCAAAAGATCAGATTTGTTTGGTTGCTCGATCGAGCAGACCTGACCTGCTCGATCGAGTCGGGTCCGGTCCGACCGGTCTGACGCCACTAAAATAGCAGGTTTTCCCAATCTTTTCTCATTCTTCTTCAATTTTTTCGGCACTCTTCTTCTCCCTCACCCTTACTCTCTTCATAAACCTCAAGCAAACTCATTCAAATCATCATTTAATCATCAAGTTAGCATCAACAATCATTATTTTACTTGTTTTAAGTTCAAATTGTGAAGACATTGATGTTCTTGCTCCCTTATTTTGCCCAAATTGTGAATCTAGGGTTTGCTTCTTATTTCTTCATTTTTGTGCTTCTAATTCATTGTTGTTTCTTCCTAGCTTTGTTATTTAGTAATTATTCACTCTTGCATTGCTAATTGCTCTGTCTTTCTTGCGTTTTAGACTCAAATTTGAATTTTTTTTCGAGTTAGAGTTTGCTAATCCGTCTTTTTGAGCATATAGTTGTGTTTGTGTGTTTTATTTACTTCAATTAGCTATGTCTAGACAAGAAGGAACTAGCAAACGTCGTAGAGCACCCCGTCTTGTTCGACAACCCGAAGTAGAAGCGATTCCGAGTAACCTCACTTACCCTTGGATCGTTTTTAGCACGCAAGAGCAACGTGACCGTTTTGACATGCTTATGGGTCGCCCTATGGACCCTACTCGTTGTGTGTGCCCCTCCGTTCTCCATTCCCTCGGTTTTGCTAATGCCATGTTTGATATGTTTGACCGAATTGGGTTCGGTGGGCTTTATTCCCTTAATGAGCTTTCGTATCGACCTTTGACACTATATTTTTTCAGTTCCTATGATTGGGACGAGACCAATAAACGTGTGTCTTTTAGGTTGCTTAATCGGGATTTTGTGTTGTCTTATGCCGAATTGGCAAATCATTTGGGTCTTTCTCTGGGTGACGATGATGCTTTTATTGATATTCCTTCCGGCTTTCAAGCCGTTGAATATTTTTCGTTTATTTACTGGTCTTCCTGAGGCACGTGTTAATGCTATGGCGGTAAATGATGTGCAACATCCTTGTCTGAGATTGTTTTTGCGTTTCTTTAGCCTCCTTTTGTTTGCCAGGAAGGACCTGAGTAAGTTAAATTCTCATGAGGTTTTGTTACTTGCTTCTACCCTCAACCCCAAGCATGAGAATGATTTTTATTTCAATCCGGTCGGTTTGGTGTGCTATGCTTTCTAGAGGGTTAATTCCCCTACCCAACATTCTTTAGACTGTGGTGCCTTAGTCACTAGGTTGGTTAGGCGACTTGCAGGGTTTGGGGGAGACCGTAGGTACACACCAATGACCCCAATTCATGCCCCTAGAGTAAACGAGGAGTACCTACGCCACACACTTTGCTGGATTAACAGTTAGGGAACGCTAGATTTCAATGGCGAGTACGGGGGACCCAGTGGATAGCTCTTCCCGATAGGGATAACCATTTACCTTCTACAGAGCGGTTACCCACTCATGATTCTGAGACTGGACCTACCCCTCTTCCTCGTTCTTATGTGGTTCCACCTGAGCTTGTTTTTACATTGGCCGAGAACCGTCGACCTCGTCGGCGGATTACCCCATCTACTTCTGCTCACACTACCACAACCCGGCTCCACAGTTTGCACCCACCCCAGCTCCTTACCCTTACCCTCCTCCTGCTTAAACCTATGATCCTGCTTTGGAGAGGGAGATTAGGATTCACCAAGACATTAACAATGATTTGGTGATGAGGGGACTTTGGGAGAACCTCATGCGGACCGATCTTAATGCCACTGCTGGTTGGACTCCGCCAAGCTACTACCGAGGTCCGGGTTACGAGACTGGTGTGTTCCACAATTATGGGGTGACTCCTCAGCAGTTTTCCTAGGAGTTTAGTCACGATTATGGTTGCCTGGGTCGTTCTTGGTATACTCTTATCCAACCGGAAGCTCCAGTTGGTGGGTTTGGTGACCCAACTCGGGCTTCTTCTTCTGGTGCTGCTCAGTGCGTTATGATGATGATGATGATGATGATCAGGTGCAGTAGTGGCAGCTGGTCACTACTCCCCCATTTTGCAGCTGGTTTGGGGGAAGCTATGTCTATAAGCTGGTATTATCTATCCTTGTACTTTATTTTATTGTATTTTCTTTTAGTTATTTCCCCTTTTCCCTTTGTTAGTTGTGTCCTTTAGGTTGCTAATTTTGGTTGTTGTGTGATTGATGTGCTGTTAGCGTCACACTGAGGACACTGTGACATTTAGGTTTGGGGGAGAGTCTTTATTTATGTTGTGTGTTTAGTTTATTTTTAAAAAAAATCCATAAAAATTGAAAAATTTACAAAATCCAAAAACATGTTTTTTTATTTTATTAGGTCGAGTCTTGGTGAATTGAATAACAATGATGATAATTTGCATTGTTTCTGCATTTGAATCCCAAATAAGTTATCCATGTACATTGTTTTGACTTGCTATTTTTGAAAACAAAGCTCATAGTACAAGTCTTGACCGTTTTTGACATACCTTATGCTAATTAGATTTGGTAATTTTTGTTGGTAAACCACTAAAAATTCTGAGGTCTATAGAGCTTCCTAGGCCAGGAACATCAATAAACTGGTCTCATTGTTTTTAGGCTTGAGCGTGGTAATCCTTGTGGAATGTGTAACATCAAATTGCATAAGTATGACATTTCTTTCTTGATACTATAAGCGTTCGTTTGATAAGTGCATGAGGAAAGGTGATTCTTTTTGTTCAAATAAGTCTCACATAGCCAAAAAGACTTGATTTTATACCCTTATTATTGAGTTCTTATGTTTAGCCAATTTGAGCCTTTTGTAGCCTGTTTCATAACCTATCTAATAGCTACATTGCTAGAACTTGCCTACCTTATCGGAACAGTCGCAGTTGCATGTTTTTCTTATCTACTTGTCTACTATGGTTAGGTCGGGATTTCAAAAAGAATATCAATTGGGTGTAGCAAGTATGTTGGCAATTGTGTCATTTATTCCCTTTGTTGAGAAAAGTTGTGAAGCAAAAGAAAAGAAAAAAAAAAGAAGCAGAAGAAAAGAAAAAAAGAAAAAAAGAAAAAATAAGATTTGATTTGAAAAAAATGAAAAAGAAGAAAAAGAAAAAAAGAAAAAAAAGAAAGAAAAGAAAGAAAAAAATATGTTGCTTCATTGAATTATTTAAGGGAAAATGAAAGGGATTATACTAGAGTCTAATGCATATTTAGAGAGCAATTTCGATCTCTCTCTTGCGTTGTCAAAGTTTAAGATGATTTCTCTAGTTGGTGTTAGTTTGTGCTAGTCTTGTAGATATGTTTTGGTACGTGTCGCTGCAACTACCGGTCTTAGCCCCACATTTCCATACGTGCCTTGGCACAATCCATTTCTATACCTTCACCCATTCTCATACGTGACTTGGCACAATCCACTTCTATACCTTCACCCATCAGCCTCCCTTTTTGTCCTGATTCATGTACTTTATAGCGAATGCGTATTAGTTAGGGAAATTACTATCAAATTAGAATGCATGCATGTTTCATAAGTTGAGTGAGTGTTTCTATTTCTTTCTATCTTCACAAAACTCACCTTTACATAAACTTATGAGTGCTTGAGTGAATCCGCGAGAATCCGACAAATTGAGCCTTGCAAGATTGAAAGGTATTTGGTTTTGTCTATACTACGGTATCATGTAAAATCTTGGAATATGAGCTGCGTTTTCTACTTTCCCGTACCTTTGAATTTGTTTTATTGGTACAACTTCGTCATTACTTTGTTATAGATATAGATAGCTTGGGATTTCTATGTGCATTGACATTAGCTTTGACTTTTTCATTCACCATTTGTATGTTTGTCTTTGTATGCGTTGGTTGCAAATCATTACTTTGTTATAGATATAGATAGCTTGGGATTTTTATGTGCATTGACATTAGCTTTGAGTTTTTCATTCACCATTTGTATGTTTGTCTTTGTATGCGTTGGTTGCTTTGCTTAGGGACAAGCAAAGGATTGGTTTGGGGGAGTTTGATGATCATTATTTATATACATATTTTATGCTTCCCCTAGTCACAAATAACTCGATTTACCGTCTTTCCTTGCTTATTCTATGATATTTTAGCTAGAATATCGACTCTGCCGCTTTTGTTATGTTCTAATGTAGATTGGATGCATTTGGAGCTTTTTGAGTAGATACGGAGCATGGCGGAGTAGGATCGTAGAAGCTAGGCAAGGAAATCGAGGAAGAAAAGAGAATAAATGAAGTATAGTCGAAGAAACAAGCTATAATGAGAGCTGCTCGACCGAGCATAGTACCTGTGCTCGATCAAGCCGGTGTGACTCTTGCTCGATCGAGCAGAAATGCCTTGCTCGATCGAGCAAGATTTATTTCAGCGGATTTCTCTTATTTTCCTAAACTTTAACCTAATTAGTTAGATCTTTTGTATTATAAAAAGAAAGCTCGTCTTTCATAATTAGACATGCTTCCTTAGGCTATTGAATGCTTTTAGGCTTTAATTCAGAAACCCTAAATTAGTTTACTTTTCCTCAGGATTTTATTCATCAAAGACGATTGTCTTTAGTTCAACTTGTATTCGGTATTCTTCAATCTTTCTTCGTTATTCAATTTAATTGTCTTCTAATTCTTTAATTAATCTTTGTTCATCCTTTCATAATTGTTAATCATGTTTACTTTAATTATGATTGTTGTTGTTTATATCGTTATGAGTAGCTAAATTTCTTTCTAGGGTTGAAAGGGGATCTAGGATTTTTAGAAGGGGTAGATTAATTGATTGAATTGCATCTGCATGGTGATCGTTTGATTATCGTTTTAATTCTAGTTGCTTGATTACTGGCCAGGATTAATTAACTAGTCTCGCGAATTAGGATTGACACCGACCGGGTTAAGACTAAGATAGGCTACGATAATTGAATAGAACTCGTTTAATGATAGCGATCGCATGTTAAATTGTAGATCTAAAGGGCATAATTGAATCGACCGATCTTGTGACCTTAGATAACTTTATTGCATGATAGTTGATTTCATCCTTACCCCTGAACAATAATCCTAGTGAACCTGAGACCCTAGACTTTTAATCTCATTGTTTTCAACCTTATTAGTTTGTTATTGCTTATTATTAGTTGTTATTATTATTAGTTGTTATTGTTTACTTTAGTTGTTGTTATTAATTGCTATTAGTTTAGAAACCACAATCAAAACCCAGAAATTGTTACTTAAGAGACAAACCTAGTTTAACATATTAGAATACTACCGCCTCCCTGTGGATTCGATACCTTGCTTACCGCTGACTATTAGTTAGTTGTGATTTAGGTTTACTTTGATTAAGGAGACGCGACTTTACCCTTATCACATCTCATGCCACCTTGATATCTGACTCATCCTTTGACAAGCATCGCATGCCATGACAAAATCTCTTGAATCTTTGAACATTGAAGGCTAGTAGAATCCGGACTTCATAACCTTAGCCACTGTTTTTGGCGGTCCATTCTGACCACCATAAGGAAAAGAGTGACATCCTTCGAGCCCACCATGTACTTCCCATTGAAGGATACATGTTCGGTATAACACGTCAGAGGAATGCTTGAAGAGGTAAGAATCATCCCATATAAAGAAGTTGGCATCATTTAATAACTTTTTCCTTTGATTGTAAGAAAGATTGGATGGTAATTGTGGACCAACAATATAGTTAGCGATGTCGACATACCAAGGGGTTTTCTTTTCAATTGCCATCAGCGCATCGTCAGCAAAGGAATTATTAATATGTGGCGGAACACATATCTCATCAACCCTTAATCTCGAGAGATGGTCGGCTACAACATTTTCGGCTCCTTTTTTGTCTCGGATTTCGAGGCCAAATTCTAGCAAAAGTAAAATCCATTGCATGAGTCATGGCTTTGCTTCTTTCTTTGAAAGAAAGTATTTCAGGGTAGCCTGGTCAGTGTAGATTATGACTTTCGATCCGATGAAATAGGAGCAAAATTTGTCTAAAGCATAGACAATAGCAAGGAGCTTCTTCTCGGTAGTGGCATAATTGATATGTCTTGGATCTAACGTTTTGCTTGCATAGTATATGGCATGCAACATTTTCTCTTTCCTCTGGCCGAGGACTACCCCACCTGCATAATCACTTGCACCACACATTAGTTCAAATGGCAGGTTCTAATTAGGTGATCGGTTGATGGGTGCTATGATCAAAGCTTTCTTTAATTTGTTGAAAGATTCTAAGCAATTATCAGTGAAAATTAAATGAGCATCCTTAAGAAAAGAGCTCGGCTAAGGGTTTAGAGATCTTTGAGAAATATTTGATACAACGGCAGTAAAAACCCGCTTGTCCTAGAAAACTCCTAACACTTTTGACATTTACTGGTGGGGATAATTGTTCTATTACTTTGACCTTAGAGCAGTCCACCTTTATACCTCTCTCAGATCTAATATAGCCAAGTACCACTCCTTTATTCACCAAGAAGTGGCATTTTTCCCAATTCAAGACTAAGTCGACTTCCTCACATCTTTTTAATACTCGTGACAAATTAGCCAGACAATCATCGAAAGTAGTGTCGTAGACACTAAAATCATCCTTAAAGACCTTCATGATTGACTCTACAAGGTCATAAAAGATGTTAGTCATGCACCGTTGAAAAGGTGCGGGTGCATAACACAATCCGAATGGCATCCTAAGGTATGCAAATGTACCATAAGGAAAGGGAGGGTGGTCTTTTCTTAATCCTCGGGATCAATGGGTATTTGAAATAATCCCAAGTAACCATCTAGGTAAAAAAAAGTATTTGTGACAAGCCAACCTTTCTAGCATTTGGTCAATGAATGGTAAAGGGTAGTGGTCATTTTTCGTGGATTGGTTCAATTTCCTATAGTCAATACACATTCGCCAACCTGTGACGATTCAGGTGGGGATAAGTTCATTTTTATCATTTTTTACTACGGTTGTCCCTCCTTACTTTTGGCATTGGATCCTGCCAATTAGGCCATTTTGTTTTCAAGCATTTTGATGGCGGCATCTTTGGCTTGGTCACTTTTTTGGAATTGAACAAGCATTGAATCTTGTTTTTGGACTACTTGTAAGAGCATAGATTCAATTTTGCTTTAGTTGGAGTCATTTAGCTGGGTGGAAGTTTATCCTTGATTTGGAAATGGTTGATTTTGTGGGTAGTTTTGATTGACGTTTTGTTGGGGCCTTTGAGTTTGGTTTTTAAAACCAGGTGGGTTGATTTTTTTTGTTGGTGGGGCATATATGATTGGTTTTGAGGTTGAATTTGTTGATGTGGAATGTTGGTGGTTTTGTAGGATACATTTGGGTGATACTTTGTGTTTTCGTTGTAAACGTTTGAGTAAGGATTGCCTTGTCTTTGAGTTTTGTAGGCATTCACTTGCTCAATGGAACTTCTACATTCTTGAGAACCATGTCCTCCATTTCCATAAGTCTTACAAACTATCACGTGACTAGTGACATTAACTTGTTGTCGAGATTGGGATGAGTTTCCCATTTGTTTGAGAAGGGTTATTTGAGCTTTTGGAC
Organism: Heliosperma pusillum; assembly: GCA_022085475.1. NCBI lineage: Eukaryota > Viridiplantae > Streptophyta > Magnoliopsida > Caryophyllales > Caryophyllaceae > Heliosperma > Heliosperma pusillum. The sequence continues at coordinate 17,179 of JAIUZE010066314.1, forward strand.
GACGGGCCACCTTGGAGTCTTCTTGCTTCATTTTTATTGGCATAGCACGTGAATTGTTGTATTGGGAATCGTGGATTGCCATGGAATCGATAGTTGTGTGGGCAACTTCTACATCGATTTGGTCGAACCACCCATTGTTGGAGGAGTCAAGGAAGCGTCGTGACTTTCCACAACACCAGTCATAGAAAGTAATGGCTAAAAACCATGAATCCAAGCCATGATGAGTACAGTTCTTTATACATTTCTCATGCTTCGAAGAGACTTTCGTCACCCCCGTTGTCGGAATCCAGTTATTTGGCTTCTTAAGAGTGCGGTTCTTTTGGGTGGGAAATATTTTTGGTAAAAGGCAAGGGAGAAACTATCCCAATCGGTGATTCCTAAAGCAACTACATCTAGACTGTTGATCCAAAGTTTAGCCTTGCTAGTCAAAGAAAAGAGAAAAGTATTTTCCGAAGCTGTTCTTGGAAAACCCTATTTTGTCGGATAGTGGAACAGTACCACAAAAGTTTTGGATATGAAGATTTGGGTCTTCGTGGCACTACCACTAAATTAACTTCTTTCTATGAGCCTTATGAAGGCGTCATTGATTTCAAAGTTTCTAGCAGTAATTTGGGGAGTAGAGATACCCCTTGGGAGTGTTTGGGCTGTGGGTTTTGAATGGTCAGATAAACGTACCATTTTCTTTTGGGGTCGGGGAAATGATTGTGAAGTTTTTGTGGGTTTTATGGATTTTGGGGGGTGAAAATATTCTACGTTTTCAAGGTCAGGGTAAATATCCGAATAGGTAGTACGAATACGATCCAAACTTGAAATGTCGCAAGTTTGCAAAACATTTCATTGAAAACGTTTTGATGCCTACGCAAAATCTTTTCGAGTCTGAGTCAAATGGAATAGATCTCCTGAGTCGAGAGAATTTTGGCATAAGATGGTAAACAAAACACAAGTTAAAACAAATCACAAGAATATGCTAAATAGACAAAGACAAAAGATAAAATAAATCACAAGAAACTTACAAGTAAAAAAACTATGCTCTCCGGCAACAGCGCCGAAATTTGATAGGGTTAGTCGCGTACCCAAACCAAAGATAACAACTTTTAAACTAGGATAACAACAATAAATGTAATTAGGGAAGCAAGGGATCGATCTCAAGGAGACGAGAGTTACTATCCTATTAATCTTGCGATAAAGATTCTATGAATGGAAAACATACTGACAATTAAAATAAAACTTTTAGGGAGCTGTATTCACACATGTAGATTAGTTTATCTCAAAGTTGAAATTTAGAAAACATGCAATCGATTCATTGTTTAGGTCATAAAACATCTTTTCAATTGTTGCTACCATAGAACAGTTTCTAGCGAGCTTTCACGTTTAACTAGATTGAACTACCATGCTCCTGTCTTTCGGTCTTAGGAAAGAACATCAGATTTAGTCAAAAATTGTGATCAAGAATCATTAACCAACATTACATTCCAAACATGCAATAGAACAATGATACAAAAACAATAAGTCCTTTTCCAACAAATCCAAATTACTAATCCAACATGGCCGGTTACCATATACCCGTAGAACTAAATCTAATCACTCATGTTTAGATAAGGTAATATGATTGTTATAATAAAATTGATTACACTATTCATTCTTTTAGATTAGGATTGAAGGACAAAAGCTATAAAGGTGATAAAGATATGATGATGATGATAAACTAAAGTCATAACGAAAATTGTAAAATTGTATAAACAAAAACTAGAGTATGTCATAGACTAAAGATTATATGACGAATTAAGATTACAAATGATAAGAACTAAAAAAGAAAAAAATTATTACTTAAATTAAATCTTGAAATAAAGTATGATCAATCCATAGAAAGCTATGCAATACTTTAAACAACCAAAATTTCTTAAACAACATTTAGGGAGATAAGATAAGAGAAGGTATATATGATTTGTGTTGAGAGATGTGTTGAGGTATGCTGCAATCCTCTTCTTATATAGGCCTTGGAAGACGTGTAATACAATTCAATACCCTCCATTAATTACAGGGAGCTCAAACGAGGAGGGATTAGAAACTTACGAACCCGATCGTGTTTAGGTGACTCCGATCGGGACGCATGTTTCTACGCTCTTTTGCTTCATCTTCCTTTCTTCACGCATCCCCATGCTACAAATCCGATAAGCGATGTGATATCCTTAACTTACGTTGACCCATATGGCTTAGGAGTGGAGGTTAGGGGTTGGCTTTGTTTTGACTTTAGCTTCGTTCATTTAGTCAAATCTTTGTAGGTATGCGATACGGCTTCATTTATTCTTCTTTGGGACAAGTGAATAATTCCAAGACACCTCTAGTTTGCCAAGGCTGGCTTCTATAATCTTCGTGCTTCAGGAATAATGCTCGGTTTGATAGGAAATGGCGCAGAATCGTCATTTTACCTACTGATAAGGGTAAAGTCGCGTCACCTTAATCAAAGTAAACCTAATTCACAACTAACTAATAGTCAGCGGTAACCAAGGTATCGAATCCACAGGGAGGCGGTAGTATTCTAATCTGTTAAACTAAGTTCGTCTCTAAAGTAACAATTTTGGGGTTTGAATTGTGGTTTCTAAACTAAAAGCAATCAATAACAATAACTAATAGCAAACAATAACAACTAATAATAAGCAATAACAAACTAATAAGGTTGAAAACAATGAGATTAAAAGTCTAGGGTCTCAGGTTCACTAGGATTATTGTTCAGGGGTAAGGATGTAGTCAACTATCATGCAATAAAGTTATCGAAGGTCACAAGATCAGTCGATTCTATTATGCCCTTTAGATCTACAATTTAACATGCGATCGCTATCATTAAACGAGTTCTATTCAATTATCGTAGCCTATCTTAGTCTTAACCCGGTCGGTGTCAATCCTAATTCGCGAGACTAGTTAATTAATCCTGGCTAGTAATCAAACAACTAGAATTAAAACGATAATCAAACGATAACCATGCAATTGCAATTCAATTAATTAATCTACCCCTTCTAACAATCCTAGATCCCCTTTCAACCCTAGAAAGAAATATAGCTACTCATAACGATATAAACAACAATAATAATCATTAAAGTAAACATGATTAACAACTATGAAAGGATGAACAAAGAATAATTAAAGAACAAGAAGACAATTAAATTGAAAAACGAAGAAAGATTGAAGAATACCGATTACAAGTTGAACTAAAGAGAATCGTCTTTGATAAATAAAATCCGGAGGCAAAGTAAACTAATTTAGGGTTTCTGATTTAAAGCATAAAAGCATTCAAAAGCATAAGGAAGCATGTCTAATTATGAAAGACGAGCTTTCCTTTTATAATACAAAAGGTCTAATTAATTAGGTTAAAGTTTAGGAAAATATAGAAAACCGCCAAAATATTAGGTTGCTCGATCAAGCAAGGCACTTCTGCTCGATCGAGCATGACCACAATGCGACTCGGCCGAGCAAGGTAGGTCTGCTCGGTCGAGCAGGCTTCATTTTGGCTTTTTTTCTTCACTTTTCTTCCTTTCTTTTCTTTCTTCTCAAATCTTCTTGATTCTTCTCGATTCCCGTGCCTATCTTTCCACGATCCACCTCCGCCATGCTCCTTATCTACTCAAAAAGCTCCAAATGCATCCAATCTGCATTAAAACATAACAAAAGAGGCAGAATCGATATTCTAGCTAAACTAGCATAGAAATAAGCAAGGAAAGACGGTAAATCAAGTTAAATGCATCTAAGGGAGGCATAAAATATGTATATAAATAATGATCATCAAACTCCCCCAAACCAATCCTTTGCTTGTCCTTAAGCAAAGCAATCAACACATACAAAGACAAACATACAAATGGTGAATGAAAAACTCAAAGCTAATGTTAATGCACATACAAATCCCAAGCTATCCATATCTATAACAAATTAATGACCAAGTTGTACCAATAAAACAAATTCAAAGGTACGGGAAAGTAGAAAACGCAACTCATATTCCAAGATTTTACATGATACCGTAGTATAGACAAAAACCAAATACCTTTCAATCTTGCAGGGCTCAATTTGTCGGATTCTCGCGGATTCACTCAAACACTCATAAGTTTATGTAAAGGTGAGTTTTGTGAAGATAGAAAGAAATAGAAACACTCACTCAACTTATGAAACATGCATGCATTCTAATTTGATAGTAATTTCCCTAACTAATACGCATTCGCTATAAAGTACATGAATCAGGACAAAAAGGGAGGCTGATGGGTGAAGGTATAGAAGTGGATTGTGCCAAGTCACGTATGAGAATGTAGGGTTAAGACCAACAAATCTACAAGACTAGCACAAACCAACATCGACTAGAGAAATTATCTTAAACTTTGACAACGCAAGAGAGAGATCGACATTGCTCTCTAAATATGCATTAGACTCTAGTAAATTACCTTTCATTATCCCTTGAACAATTCAATGAAGCAACATATATTTCTTTCTTTTTTTTCTCTTTCTTTTTTCCTTCTTTTCTTTTCAAATCTTTTTTTTTTCCTCATCATTTTTTTTTCTTTTTTTTTGCTTCACAACCTTTCTCAACAAAGGGAATAAATGAAATAATTGCCAACATACTTGCTACACCCAATTGATATTCTTTTTGAAATCCCGACCCAACCATAGTAGACAAGTAGATAAGAAGAACATGAAACTACGACTGTCCCGATAAGGTAGGCAAGTTCTAGGAATGTAGCTTTTAGATAGGTTATGAAACAGGCTACAAAGGCTCAAATGGGCTAAACATAGAGAACTCAATAATAAGGGTATAAAATCAAGTCTTTTTTGCTATGTTAGGCTTATTTGAACAGAAAGAACCGTCTTTCATCACGCACTTGTCAAACGAACGCATATAGTATCAAGAAACGAATGTCACACTTATGCAATTTGATGTTACATATTCCACAAGGAGTACCACACTCAAGCCTAAAAACAATGAGACCAGTTTATTGATGTTCCTGGCCTAGGAAGCTCTATAGACCTCAGAATTTTAAGTGGTTTACCAACAAAAATTACCGAATCTAATTAGCATAAGGTTTGTCAAAAACGGTCAGGACTCGTACTATGAGCTTTGTTTTCCAAAAATAGTAAGTCAAAACAATGTACATGTACAACTTATTTGGGATTCAAATGCAAAAACAATGCAACTTATCATCATTGTTATTCAACTTCACCAAGACTCGACCTAATAAAATAAAAAAACATGTTTTTGGATTTTGTAAATTTTTCAATTTTTATGGATTTTTTTTTTTTAAATTAACACACAACATAAATAAAGAATCTCCCCCAAACCTAAATGTCACAGTGTCCTCATTGTGACGCTAACAGCACAGCAATCACACAACAACCAACATCAGCAACCTAACGGACATAACTAACAAAAGGGAATGGGAAATAACTAAAAGAAAATACAATAAAAGAAAGTACAAGGATAAATAGTACCAGCTTATAGACATAGCTTCCCCCAGACTAGCTGCAAAATAGGGGTGTAGTGACCAGATGCCACTACTGCGCCTGATCATCATCATCATTATCATCACCCCACTGAGCAGCACCAGAAGAAGAAGCCCGAAATGGCTCACCAAACCCACCAACTGGAGCATCCGGTCGGATAGGAGTATACCAAGAACGACCCAGGCAACCATAATCGTGACTAAACTCTTGGGAAAACTGCTGAGGAGTCACCCCATAATTGTGGAACACGCCAGTCTCATCACTCGGACCTCAGTAGTAGCTCGCCGGAGTTCAACCAGCAGTGGCATTAAGATCGGTCCGCATAAGGTTCTCCCAAAGTCCCCTCATCACCAAATCATTATTAATTCCTTTGTGAATCCTAATCTCCCTCTCCAAAGCCGGATCATAGGTGTAAGCAGGTGGAGGGTAAGGGTAAGGAGCTGGGGTGCGTGCAAAGTGTGGAGCCGGGGTGGTGGTAGTCTGAGCAGTAAAAGATGGGGTAATCCGTCAACGAGGTCGACGGTTCTCGGCCAAAGTAAAAATAAGCTCAGGTGGAACCACAAAAGAACGAGGGGGAGGGGTAGGTCCGGTCTCAGGATCATGGGTGGGTAACCGCTGTGTAGAAGGTAGATGGTTATCCCTATCGGGAAGAGTTATCCATTGGGACCCCCGTACTCGCCACTGAAATCTAGCGTTCCCTAACGCGTTAATCCAGCATAGTGTGTGGTGTAGGTACTCCTCGTCTACTCTAGGGGCATGAATTGGGGTCATTGGTGTGTATCTACGGTCTCCCCCAAACCTTGCAAGTCGCCTAGCCAACCTAGTGACTAAGGCACCACAGTCTAAAGAATGTTGGGTAGGGGAATTGACCCTCCAGAAAGTTAGCACACCAACCCGACCGGGTGGAAATAAAAATCATTCTCATGCTTGGGGTTGAGGGTAGAAACAAGTAACAAAACCTCATGAGAATTTAACTTACTCAGGTCCTTCCTGGCAAACAAAAGGAGGCTAAAGAAACGCAAAAATAACCTCAGACAAGGATGTTGCACATCATTTACCGCCATAGCATTAACACGTGCATCAGGAAGACCAGTAAATAGATTAAAATAATCAACGGCTTGAAAGCCGGAAGGAATAGCAACAAAAGCATTATCGTCACCAAGAGAAAGACCCAGATGGTTAGCCAATTCAGCATATGACAATACAAAATCCCGATTAAGCAACCTAAAAGAAACACGTTTATTGGTCTCGTCCCAATCATAGGAACTCAAAAATTCTAGTGTCAAAGGTCGATATGAAAGCTCGTTAAGGGAATATAGCCCACCAAACCCAATTCGGTCAAACATATCAAACATGGCATTATCAAAACCGAGGGAACGGAGAACGGAGGGGCATACACAGCGAGTAGGGTCCATAGGACGACCCATAAGCATGGCAAAACGATCATTCTGCTCTTACGTGCTGAAAACGATCCAAGGGTAAGTTGGGTTACTCGGAATCGCTTCTACTTTGGGTTGTCAAACAAGACGGGGTTCTCTACGACCCTTGCTAGCTCCTACTTGTCTAGACATGGCTAATTGAAGTAAAGAAAACACACAAACACAACTATATGCTCAAAAAGACGGATTAGCAAACCCTAACTCGAAAAAAATTCAAATTGGAGTCTAAAACGCAAGAAAGACGGAGCAATTAGCAATGTAATAGTGATTAATTACTAAATAACAAAGCTAGGAAGCAACAACAATGAATTAGAAGCACAAAATTGAATAGATAAGAAGAAAACCCTAGATTCACGATTTGGGCAAAATAAGGGAGCAAGAACACCAATTTCTTCACAAATTGAACTTAAAACAAGTAGATTAATGATTGTTGATGCTAGCTTGATGATTAATTGATGATTTGAAAGTGTTTTAGTGAGTTTTATGAGAGAATAAGGGTGAGGGAGAGAATAAGAAAGACGAAATAAGAAGAACTATGAAGGAAAAATTGGGGAAAACCTGATTATTACGGCTTCGGACCGGTCGGACCGCTGCGACTCGATCGAGCAGGTCAGCTCTGCTCGATCGAGCAACCTAAATTTTCCTGTTTTTGAGCTTCGCTGGATTGGCTGATATATTTGGTGCATGAAAAACTCGATCGAGCAGGTGAGTTTGCTCGGTCGAGCAACCCAGTAATATCAAGTCTTTCACTTGTTTTCTCTTCTTTTCTTCTTTCTTTGTTTTCGTCTCTTCATTAATAAAGCGACTTCCAACTTATTAACTGCAACCACTCCATAAAATTGTTAGATCGCTCCCTCAATGCACTCAATAAAGCACAACTATATTAACTATCCAAACTAAATCTATTTGAACTATAACATTAATAACTAAGCTAATCAGAATAAAATTTACAAAGAAAATACAAGTAAATGCGAGGTTGCCTCCCGGTTAGCGCTGGTTTATATCGGTCCCGCACGACCGTGTTACCTCAAAGTCATGGGGATTTATCAAGAGTGAAAAGGTCGACGGCCTCTATCACTCCAATAAATGCTCCATCATAATAGATCTTCAAGCGTTGACCATTGACTTTGAAAACTTCACCCTTGTCAGTTTGTAGTGAAATCGACCCAAACTTGTTCACCTCGGTAACTGTGAACGGTCCCGACCATCTGGACTTGAGTATACCTGGAAACAAACGCAAACGGGAGTTAAATAATAATACTTTATCACCAATTTTAAATTCCCGCTGCAGGATATGCTTGTCATGCCATTTCTTTGTCCTCTCCTTGTAAACCCAAGCACTATCATAGGCATGCAATCGAAACTCATCAAGCTCGTTCAATTGCATAAGTCGTTTCTCACCCGCCAGTGAGGGATCCATATTAAGCTCTTTTATGGCCCACATAGCCCTATGCTCAAGTTCTACCGGTAGATGGCACGCCTTGCCATAGACTAACCGGTATGGAAAAGCACCTATTGGAGTCTTAAAAGCAGTTCGGTAAGCCCATAAAGTGTCATCGAGCTTACGACTCCAATCCTTCCTAGATTTACTCACGACTTTCTCAAGGATAGATTTAATCTCCCTATTAGAAACCTCTACCTGACCACTTGTCTGCGGATGATAACTTAACCCCCGACGATGTGTAATGCCATATTTCTTCAATAAAGAGTTAAGATGGCGCTCATTGAAATGCTTTCCTCCATCGCTAATGAGAGCACGAGGAACCCCAAATCGTGGGAAAATGATCTTCTGAAACAGTTTAACAACTGCTTTGGCATTGCAAGTGGGAGTGGCAATGGCTTCCACCCATTTGGAGACATAGTCTACCGCTACTAGAATATATTGGTTACCATGGGAAGATGGGAATGACCCTTGGTAGTCAATACCCCAAACATCGAATATCTCAACTTTCAAAATACCCGTTTGAGGCATCTCATGCCTTTGAGAAATGTTACCCGTCCTTTGACATGCGTCACAAGAATGGACAAAAGTAGTAGCATCCTTGAGAATAGTCGGCCAATAAAAACCCGACTGCATAACCTTAGCAAATGTCCTTGAAGGACCATGATGACCGTCATATGAAGAAGAGTAACAATGAGAAAGGATGGCATGTACCTCACCCTCTGAAATACATCGTCGATAAATGTCGTCGGCACATTCCCGGAATAAATAAGGATCATCCCAAAAATACCTCTTGACTTCGTGTTGAAACCTCTTCTTTTGCTGATAGGATAGATCCGGAAGCATAATTCCCCCAACCAAAAAGTTGGCATAATCGGAAAACCATGGAGTTTCCATGGTAATGGCAAGGAGATGATCATCAGCAAACGAATCATCAATAGGGATGGAATCTCCCTCTTCAAACCTCAGACGAGACAAATGGTCAGCAACCACATTCTCTGCACCTGACTTATCCCTGATCTCCAAATCAAATTCTTGTAACAACAAGATCAAACGAATAAGCCTAGGTTTGGCTTCCTTCTTAGCCAACAAGTATTTCAGTGTTGCATGGTCAGTGTAGACGATCACCTTAGAACCCACAAGATAGGCTCTAAATTTATCCAAAGCAAAGACAACCGCAAGTAACTCTTTTTCTCAGTGGTAGCATAGTTAACTTGCGCATCATCCAAAGTCTTACTGGCATAGTAAATTGCATGTAGCACCTTATCCTTCCTTTGCCCCAACACAGCCCCAACTGCATAGTCACTGGCATCACACATTATCTCAAACGGCAATGTCCAATCAGGAGAGTGGATAATAGGAGCTGAGATTAGAGCTTGTTTAATCCTGTCAAAAGACTTAACACACTCATCAGTAAACACAAACGGGGCATCCTTATGGAGAAGCTTAGTCATTGGTTGAGCAATCTTTGAAAACTACTTAATAAAACGGCGATAGAACCCCACATGACCAAGGAAACTTCTAACATTTTTAACATTCACCGGGTACAGTAATTGCTCAACCACTTCCACTTTAGCTTTATCCACTTGGATGCCTCGTCCAGAAACCAAATGACCATGTACCACCCCTTCAGTTACCATGAAATGGCACTTTTCCCAGTTTAACACAAGATTGATTATCTCACAACGTTGCAAGACCTTAGTCAGATTAGCTAAACAACTATCAAAATCGGTCCCATAAACACTGAAGTCATCCATAAAGACCTCCATAATAGACTCGATATAATCAGAAAATATAGCCATCATACAACGTTGAAAGGTGGCAGGGGCATTACATAACCCAAAAGGCATTCTTCGGTAAGTAAAGACACCATAAGGGCATGTGAATGTAGTTTTTTCCTGATCGTCAGGATGAATGGAGATCTGAAAAAATCCCGAGTAGCCGTCTAGATAACAAAAATATTTATGACACGCTAGACGCTCTAATATTTGGTCAATGTAGGGAAGAGGGAAGTGGTCTTTCCTAGTGGCTACATTCAGCCTCCTATAATCAATACACATCCTCCACCCAGTCACTAGTCTAGTAGATATGAACTCGTTTTTCTCATTAGTGACGACCGTAGTCCCTCCCTTCTTAGGGACTACCTGAACAGGACTAACCCGCTTGGAATCAGAAATAGCATATATGATTCCCGCATCTAACAGTTTCTGCACCTCTTTTCTAACTACATCTTGCATAGTGGGGTTCAAACGACGTTGACCTTGCCTACAAGGTTTATGGTCTTCTTCTAAGTGGATGCGGTGCATACAAAAGTCAGGACTAATACCTTGTAAATCATCAATGCTATAACCTATAGCCTTTTTATGTCTTTTTAAAACCACCAACAAATCAGTAAGTTGGCTTTCAAATAGGCTAGCACTGACAATTACAGGATTCATCTCATGGGAATCGGGGAAAACATACTTAAGATGAGAGGGGAGGGGTTTAAGTTTAGGTTTCTTTACCTCGGTAACCTTAGGGGAGTTACCTAAGCTATAAACCTTCTGTGCCTTGCAGTCCTCTCTTGTGAGCAGTTTTTCCATTGCAACTACTTCTTCACTCCGTGAGCTTCCAGCTTCAGCAATGCTGGAAATTAAGGCGATCTCCAGAGGATCCATATTCAAACATAAAGAAAGACAGTCATCAATAGATAAATCAACAATATCGACTCTATGACATGTCTCTTCTAACATGGGGTGTTTCATGGCATTGTCTAAATTGAAAGTGATTGTATCATCTCCCACTGTTAGTGTAAGTCTCCCATTCTTAACATCTATAACCGCCCCCGGATTATGGAGGAATGGTCGTCCCAAGATGACAGGAATTTGGGTGTCCTCAGCCATATCTACGCCAACAAAGTCAACTGGTATGAAAAAATTCCCTACTCTAACCGGTACGTCTTCTAAAATCCCCAAAGGATGTTTAATAGAACGGTTGGCCATTTGTAAGGTCATGGTTGTAACAGTAAGTTGACCCATATTAAGCTTTTTGCATATAGAAAATGGCATAACACTAACACTAGCCCCTAAATCACAAGGGGCTTTATCTATAGCTAAGCAACCTATATTACAAGGAATAGAAAAACTCCCTGGATCCTTTAGCTTTGGTGGTGATCTGGATTGCAACACAGCACTGCATTCCTCAGTAAATGCAACCGTCTCCACTTCATTAAAGGACCGCTTCCTTGTCAATATGTCTTTCATGAACTTTGCATAAGCCGGCACTTGAGTGATCAACTCGGTAAAAGGGACACTCACTTGCAAATTCTTGACCACTTCCATAAACCTCCCAAACTGTTTATCAAGCTTGGATTTATGTTGGCGGTGCGGAAAGGGAAGTGCAATGACAATTGGCTCGGCTCATTTGGCTTTGGAAGATGAATTAGAAGACTTATCAACCTGATCAGGGGTTGCTCGATCGAGCAGAGGTGTAGAGGGGTTGCTCGATCGAGTTTTTCTGAACAGTAACTTTCAGGAACTTTTCAAGCAGAATTTTCGACTTTTTCAGAGGTTGCTCGATCGAGTAGGGGGTGTTGCTCGATCGAGCAACCCCCTTTTTAGCCTCTTTTTTGTTGTTTTTCGAACTTTGATCACTAACTTCCAAGCTTTCATTGGTTTCATTCCTTATCATTTCAGGGCCTTTGTAATGGGTTCCACTCCTCAAGGTGATAGCATTGGCTTGTTCATGTGGAGGGTGTCCTTGAGGAGGAATATTACCCGGTTGTTTATGTGGATTTTGAATTGCCAATTGGGCAATTTGAGTATCAACCATCTTATTATGAGCTATTAACTGTGAGATCTGAGCATCTTGCTTTTGTTGTATCATAAGACTCTGTTGAAACATGGCTTTCAATTCCGCCATATCATTACTTGGAGGTGGTGGAGGTGGAGCTTGTTGAAAGTTTTGGCCTCCTTGATTGGAACGATTGTCATTACCTTGGGAATTGCGATTCTGAGGAATAACATAAGAAGAACCTTGTTGTTGGTATGGCGGTGGGGTAGTATTAAGAACATTCTGACTTCGGTAAGAGAAATTGGGATGCTCTTTTGTCCTTTCATTGCAAAAGTTGGAGTAAGGTGTACCTTGCTTAAAAGATTGAAAGGCAAGCACTTGCTCAACCGTACTCATACATTCCACTGCATTATGCCCCATAGTACCACATCGTTCATAGGTTGGCTCATGTTGAACCATGGCATGAACCGTTTGCTTATTTTCCAAGGACTTTGAAGTTTGTAACTCGGCAATTTTGGCAGTTAATGCCTCCAACTGAGCTCCAACTGCACTATCCGAACCTCATGTTCTCACATTACCCCTAGGATTCCCATACTCAGCAGTGTGAGTAGCCATGTCCTCAATTAACTTCCAAGCATTGGCATCAGTAGTGTTATTTTGGAATCTCCCATTAGCAGCAGAATCTAACAACGTCCTCTGATCATCATATAACCCATTATAAAATTGGTTGCATAGGAACCAAGTATCAAAACCATGATGTGGAACAGACTTGACAAGCTTTTTGAAGTGAACTCAGGCCTCATTAAAGTTCTCATTGGGACCTTTTTTGAAACTTGTAATTTGACTTCGAATGGCATTGATTTTCTATGGCGGAAAATATCTTTTGTAGAATGCAAGAGCCAAAGAATTCCAATCGGTGATGCCAAGTGCAGCCATATCTAACTCACTAAACCAATCTTCTGCCCCGTCTCGTAATGAAAAGGGAAACAACACCAATTTGATCTGATCTTGTGTTACCCCACTCGTCAAAGGAATAGAGCAGCAATAATTGGTGAATTTCTCCATATGTTTAGCAGGATCCTCACTAGGGCTTCCTCCAAACATGTTTCACTCTACCAAAGAGATATAAGATGGACGAATCTCAAAAGTACTATTACCCGTAGTAGGGAGTTTGAATCCCTTGGGAATAGAAGCAACGGTAGGCTCCGAATGGCTGGCTAGAGTAGGCATGGTTGTAGTAGATGCTTCTAAGGATGGTTTTTCTGCGACGAATTCGGCGTAAACTTTTTCAAGCGTACTCAAGTCTTCCCCTTCTTGAATTTCCTTCCAAAAGTTTCGTCTAGCTCGGAGAGTCTTCTCTGGTTCGGAATCGTAGGGAACGAGAACGGACCTAGAACACTTGGGCAAAAACAAAAACTAAAGAAAAGGATGAGAACGGTCTCAAGGAACTTAGGTTCCCTGAGTCGAAAAAGACAAACTAAGTAGAAACAAACAGAAAAATGTTGCCTCCTCGGCAACGGCGCCAAATTTGATAAGGGTAAAGTCGCGTCACCTTAATCAAAGTAAACCTAATTCACAACTAACTAACAGTCAGCGGTAAGAAAGGTATCGAATCCACAGGGAGGCGGTATTATTCTAACCTGTTAAACTAAGTTCGTCTCTAAAGTAACAATTTCGGGGTTTGAATTGTGGTTTCTAAACTAAAAGCAATCAATAACAATAACTAATAGCAAACAATAACAACTAATAATAATAACAACTAATAATAAGCAATAACAAACTAATAAGGTTGAAAACAATGAGATTAAAAGTCTAGGGTCTCAGGTTCACTAGGATTATTGTTCAGGAGTAAGGATGTAGTCAACTATCATGCAATAAAGTTATCTAAGGTCACAAGATCGGTCGATTCTATTATGCCCTTTAGATCTACAATTTAACATGCGGTCGCTATCATTAAACGAGTTCTATTCAATTATCGTAGCCTATCTTAGTCTTAACCCGGTCGGTGTCAATCTTAATTCGCGAAACTAGTTAATTAGTCCTGGCCAGTAATCAAACAACTAGAATTAAAACGATAATCAAACAATAACCATGCAATTGCAATTCAATTAATTAATCTACCCCTTCTAACAATCCTAGATCCCCTTTCAACCCTAGAAATAAATTTAGCTACTCATAACGATATAAACAACAACAATAATAGTTAAAGTAAACATGATTAACAACTATGAACGGATGAACAAAGAATAATTAAAGAACAAGAAGACAATTAAATTGAATAACGAAGAAAGATTGAAGAATACCGATTACAAGTTGAACTAAAGACAATCGTCTTTAATGAATAAAATCCGGAGGCAAAGTAAACTAAATTAGGGTTTTTGATTTATAGCATAAAAGCATTCAAAAGCATAAGGAAGCATGTCTAATTATAAAAGACGAGCTTTCCTTTTATAATACAAAGATCTAATTAATTTGGTTAAAGTTTAGGAAAATATAGACGCCGAAATATTAGGTTGCTCGATCGAGCAAGGCACTTCTGCTCGATCGAGCATGACCACAGTGCGACTCGACCGAGCAAGGTAGGTCTGCTCGGTCGAGCAGCCTTCATTTTGGCTTTGTTTCTTCACTTTTCTTCCTTTCTTGTCTTTCTTCTCGATTCTTCTTGATTCTTCTCGATTCCCGTGCCTATCTTTCCACGATCCAGCTTCGCCATGCTCCATATCTACTCAAAAAGCTCCAAATGCATCCAATCTGCATTAAAACATAACAAAAGCGGCAGAATCGATATTCTAGCTAAAATAGCATAGAAATAAGCAAGGAAAGACGGTAAATCAAGTTAAATGCATCTAAGGGAGGCATAAAATATGTACATAAATAATGATCATCACCTACAAAACTCAATTTAACACGACAAACGCCTAAAGAACCATATTAGCTCATTTAGTCACTTTAAAGGCGCAAATGACATAAAAAACCGAGCTAAATCGAGGGATAAAATCACACAAAAATAGCACACATCAGTCACAAAAATCATATGTTCTTCAAATGAGTGACGAGTGAAAACCGTGAGGAAGTTGGTAGCCTAAGTACTTTTAGTCATGGGTCATATTTGGTTGAATCTTGAGTTGTGTCTTGTTGATCATATGCGGTTAGCTTTGCTTCCTACTTTCCCGCCTTTGAATTCGTTTATTGGCATTTGGTGGTCACGTTCGGGTTGCTTAAGCCATTTTTAGGGGGTTGACACCTCGTTAAGACTTTGAGACGGTATCTCCCGACCTAGACCTTTGGTTTTTAAAATAAAACCTGACCGCTTAGATGAGGAAATGATTTTTCTTTTGGTTGATGCATCTTATATGCTCATTACGTGCTTAAATGTTGGGTGTGTCTAAATTTTCTGCAAGGCCTCACTTGCCTTGCAAGAAAGTACATACTTCATTGTATTTCGTTGTGAGTTGAAGGGATGGAGAAGGCCCATTAATTGCCTCTCATCGGATTTTAGTAGTTTAGTTTAGTTTAAGTGAATAAGGTTCTTATTTTTGCTCACTTATTTACTGAGGGACGAGTAATGTTGAAGTGTGGGGAGGTTTGATATACGATTAATTTAGACCTCTTCCCCTCTTTATTATTCTTCATTTTGAACTTATTTTTATGCGGTTTTAGCGTCGGTTTTATTGGATTTTACCCATTATCCTGCTTACTATCATATCATAAATTTCTGTCTCATTTTATAGGAAATGTGTCAATGAAAGGATGAGACGGGATAAGGAACAAGAAACCGTCACTGAGCATGAAGAAGGGAAGAAAATAGAAGAAATGATGAGGAAGGAGGGATCCCATCCGGCCAACCACCAGCGGCCGGCCAACCGGCCAGGAGTACCCCCTTCACCAAAGAAGACGGAAACAAGATGGAAGAGAGTATTAGGCTCGCGCCAACCTAGCAATCGGCCAACCGACTCAAACTCTCATCCTCCCACGGAGGCCACGGTAAGTGAACAGCGACGGAACCAAGGAGGACCTCCCTGCCGGTCGGCCGGCTTCCGGTCCACTGGCAGGGAGCGACGCACTAACAGAAGAAGTAGCGGAGAAAGAACTGGGCCTCTATGCCGGTTGGCCGGCGACTGGTCCACTGGCAAGGGATTTTCTGATTTTTGACAAATTACAAGCTAGCTCTCGCTGCCGACTGACTGGCCGCCAGTTTGCCGGATTTTCTCCTAAATCCATCCGCCGGCCGCCACTCCCCATTCGCCGGATTTTCTCCATTTGATTCCTTTTTGTATTTTTGAGATCTAGTTCATGAAATATTATAAATACTTCCTCCTAAATCCATTTACAGACATCATATACTACCATACTACCCTTTCATATTAGAACCCTAGTAATTATTAAGGAATATTCTCCTAATTAGTGCCTTAATCTTCCTTTAAATAGTGATAATTACTCATATTTCTACTTAGTTACTACTAGATCTAGTCTTTCTTTTAGTTATTATTGAAGATTTGCGTTGTAATTTGAAGACAAGAGGAGACTTTTCTTCCAGTATTAATCCACGTTTTCATCTTTATTAGATGTTTGGTATAATTCTCATCTTTAGTTCATTTACATGTCATTTAATTACTCTTTCTTGCTTGTTTAATTAGTTTACATGTTGAACATGTCTTTCCTTGTTTATTTCATATCAAAGCATTCATCTTTAATGTTTGTTCTTATTAATATGAGTGAGTAGTGTATTACTATGGTATATGGGGGAGTTAGTATAGGTTTATGGGTTGATTATGGTAATTTTGCATAAAGATTGAGTCTTTTGGTTGTCTACTTGTTCAGTGCATACAAGGTGTTTGATGAAATGCTTGAATGAGTAATTTGAGTTATTTTTATGTTTAATTACTAGTTTGAGGGAGAACTTATACTTGTATGGAGTTTGTGTGTGTATTTAATGTTTAGGGGGAGGTTAGGGAGAGAACCCAACTAAACCTTAGGCTAGGGTCCGTCTTACACCGAGAGGTGGAGACTTACCTAATGACCGTCTTACACCAAGAGGTGGAGACTTTTCTTGACTCACCAATAGACCGATCTTAACCCTCATTGTAATCGACTTTTACCTATATTAGCAAACCCATATACCTTAATCCTTTTAATTATTGTTTTAATATCATTCTTGCCTTCTTGCTTATAATTAGCTTTAGTCGTTATTAATCAACTTTCACCTGCTTCCAGCTAGAACTAAACTAGAAACAAATTAAACCGTCTTAGAGCCATAATTCCGTCCCCAGGGATTCGACCTTCGCAATACACAACAACAACTCGTATGCTTGCGAGGCTAATCAAAACACCATTAACTATCAGACTTGTCATCGTTCGTACCTTTCTTGCGAAATGGACGTCCATAATGCCTTCCTCCATGGCGATCTCGATGAAGAGGTCTACATGAAACCACCTCCGTGGTTTGATCCTTCAACACATGGGAAATTATGTCGCCTTGTTAAGTCATTATACAGTCTTCGTCGAGCTCCTGGATGCTGGTATGCCAAATGACACGGCTATCGCAACCCTATCAAAGATAAAACCTAACGGTCTCAACAAAATGCAGTAGAGGCAGTCGGGTATCGAATCCACAGGGAGAGGGAATCCTATAACTTGCAAAATATGTCAAAGTAACACAATTGGGGGTTTGTTTGAATGATTTTCTAGCACTACAAGAGAAAAAGGAAAGAGAAATAAAGAGCGAAATATCAGAAAGAAGAAGAACTAGGATCGTCGGTTCCCCATGGCATCTAGGGTCATGATAGAAATCAAAGTAATATCTAAACAAGTTTGTGGGTAGTGAAAAGGTCCTCTCGGTCCGCTATTCGCCCTAAGATATACTAACTTAGCTCTCGCCCTCATTAGCAAAATCCCAAAGTTCATCACTGATCTGTCCTCTTCCAATCTCTCGATCTAGGTCAAGGGGGTATCAAGACAATCAATTGAATGCGTCGACTCAAACAGTTAAAAGCTATTAAATGTGAAGATTGCTTCCAAACCTAATCTAAAGACTACTAATCAATTCATCTTACCTAAGCCACGGTTCCCCTAAATCCTAGCAAAGGAATTAGCTACGCATAATAGAAAGAAGAACAACAACAACAAATAAGGAATAAAGAGACATAGACAAATAATTAATTGAATTCCAAAACAATAATACCAAATTGGAAAGAAGAAGAAAGTCAGAGGAAGTCCTCCAATTCAGATCCAAAATCACAGTCAAAAGTAAAGTCTAGGGTAAAAAGTTGTTGTCTAATCTAAAGTCTAGAGTAAGGAATCTGGAGTCCTTTCCTTCTAGTTTACAGCTTTAAGTAAAAACAAAATAACAAATTACAAGGCGTCCATTGCTTATTACACTATCTCGCGAAGCCCATTAGTATGAAACCACTCGTTCGAGTAGAATTCGTTGTCCACATCACTCGATCGAGTAGACATAGTGCTCGATCGAGTAATTGTCCAAAGCTAGCAGCTCGATCGAGTAATTGTCCAAAGCTAGCAGCTTGATCGAGTAGAATGGTTACTCGATCGAGGTCTTCTAATCAAGGAGGTGGTCGATCGAAGGCTTTTACTCCTCGAACTAAAGCTTTGCTCATGGATTTCGTTCTTCCATTCCTTTAACACGACTTCACGCATTCCGAGACACCAAGATTCCTTTCCGACTCACTTATGCATGCCTGAGGAGCTACGAAAAGGCTAGTTTTCCGTCATTCTGGTTCACATCTGCAAATATTACAAAACAAACCAAAGTAGACTATTCGGGGGATATTTGTAGTATAACACTACTAAATGAGCATGGAAATGCGTGCTAATATGGCCTAAAAGGTCTATATAAAATACACGCATCAAACTTCCCCAAACCAAAGGTTTGCTTGTCCTCAAGCAAAAAGGATGCAACAAACAAATGAAACAAATAAACTCCGGACTACCGCAAATCGCCTGCTTGAACCAATTTAATGCAACAATCAAACTCAGCAATGATATCAAATGCAAACGAACTGAACCGTCGACCTTGCCAGACCATCAATGTCGGACTCTCACGGGTCACTCTTCTCTCAGCAAAGCAAAGGGTAAGCAAGTTATGTGTAAGAGAGAGAAGGAGAAAATAGTCGCTCACCTAACTACGACCGTCGCGTTCATGCAATGCCAACTAACATGATAAAAGATCAAGTTACCGTACACACGCACAACCACCATTCAAGGACTATCACACGCCGAGTACTCGCAATATTTGGATAAGTGAGGTTATGGGTAAGAAGGGGCAAAACAATAATGGAATAGAGGAGGTAAAGCGTCAAGCTAGCTACCTGATCTTAATCGAATGACAAAATCCGTCTTCTTATCTCATAATGAAGTACACGGCCATGATTCGGCCAACAACTCACTAGAACCAACAGGATGGAGTAAAAACGAAACGGGTTAGCTTATTCAGCTCTTAATGAATCCCCAAATGATATGAATAAAGCATGGGAACAGAGACGATTTCCTTTTTCTTTTTCTTTTTTATTTTTTTTTCTTCTCTTTTTTTTTTCTTTTTCAAAATATTCAGCTAACATTTCCACGAGAACAATTTCAACTTCGATTCCCAAATTCTTCAGATACCAACTCCGTAGCAAGGATGCAAACCAAACTGATAAAATGAAGTAATTAGCTCAACAACCAACACTAGACTAGCTCGACGCAAGGTAGGCTAAATTTAGGATGTAGATTGTGGGTCAACTGGCAGTTTTGGCTGAATGTGGAGTTAATTGGGTAAATGAGAAAAAGGGAAATTGCAAGCCTTCTCCAAACATGTGATACCGACCACGAACCCATACGTGCAGGCAATAAGAATCAAATTTCATATAAATGCAATGCGATGACACGAGGGAGTAACTACTCACAATCCTATATGAACTGGTCATAGATGTCACCAGTTTAAGAGCTCTAATCCTCAGAATATGTAAGAAGGTTGCCAACATGTCAAGTCAAGTCTATTCGTTTAACATCGATTAACAGCAAATGATCATGCAAGAGATATTAACTGTGTTCAGGGCTTAAGTCGAGACTAGATGAAGAGTAGGAGAAAATTGTTCCGACTCGACTAAAATGCAAAAAGAGACATGAAATTTTTGAAGTTTTTGGAATTTTTGAGTGATTAACAATGCATACGAAAATGCAGTAAAAACGAAATACAGACACGATATGGATGCAAAACCTCCCCAAACCAAACCGTACAATGTCCCCATTGTACAAAGTAAAGGAAAAAGAGTTGCAAACTAGAGAGAGTCGGAAACTTACGGGAACGCGTGTATAACCGACTTCCTTAAACTGGACCGAAAGGAGGTGCTCCAGGGATTCGATCGAGTGGAAAACTACTCGATCTTGTGAAAACGAGATGGAGTCTTCTCGATCGACTGGAAAAACAGCTCGTCCGAGAGGGTTCTTCGCAGAAGTGCTCGATCGAGTGACTAAAGTGCTCGATCGAGGAGTTATTGTGCTCGATCGAGCTGAAATCCTACTCGATCGAACAAAAGTGTCAGAGCAATTAATACAGAAACTGCGAGAAGCAAGAAAGGACGCAATTGAATTGTTTGAA
The DNA here is from genome assembly GCA_022085475.1 of Heliosperma pusillum. Classification (NCBI taxonomy): domain Eukaryota; kingdom Viridiplantae; phylum Streptophyta; class Magnoliopsida; order Caryophyllales; family Caryophyllaceae; genus Heliosperma; species Heliosperma pusillum. The sequence goes on from JAIUZE010066314.1 coordinate 37,904, forward strand.
CAGTAAACAGAGATAGACTACTAAAAAGTTATAAAAACGGTACAACAAAACAATAATAGATCGGGTTGCCTCCCGATAAGCGCAGGTGTAAAAAGGTCCCGCACGACCCTTGAGCTTCAATCATCAAGCTCCTCGTTTCCGTCGAAGAATAGCACTTCGACGCGACCCACGACACTGTCAGCTCCATAGTAATGTTTCACATGATGTCCATTAACCTTGAACCGTTGACCCTCGGAGTCTTCTATCTCAACGGATCCAAAATGAGTAACAGCAGTTACTGTGTGCGGACCACTCCACCTGGATTTCATCTTACCAGGAAATAGGTGCAGTCGGGCATTGAATAGCAACACCTTCTGCCCGACTTGGAACTCACGAGGTATGATTCTCTTATCGTGCCAACGATTGGTCTTTTCTTTATAAATACGCGAGCTATCATAGGCATTCAGATGGAATTCCTCCAGTGCATCTAGCTGCAACAACCGTTTCTCACCACACAAGTTAGCATCATAATTAAGATGGCGGACTGCCCACCAGGCTTTATGTTCTAGCTCAACAGGTAAATGACAGGACTTTCCATACACTAATCGATACGGTGAGGCACCGATAGGTGTCTTAAATGCGGTCATGTAGGCCCATAATGTGTCCTCTAGTTTGGCACTCCAATCCTTCCGTGATTTAGACACGACCTTACTTAAAATCTCCTTTAGTTCCCTATTAGAGACTTCAACCTGCCCACTAGTCTAAGGATGATACCCCAAACCCCTACGATGTTTGACACCATATTTAGACAGTAAGGTCGTTAACTGCTGGTCCCTAAAATGCATACCCCTATCACTAATGACAACCCTAGGGACGCCAAAACAGGGGAAAATGGTCTTACAAAATAGCTTAATCACGGTCTTGGCATCACAGTTGGGAGTAGCAATCGCTTCTACCCATTTAGACACATAATCTACAGCTACCAGAATATACCTGTTACCAAGACTCGACGGGAATGGTCCTTGATAATCAATGCCCGGACATCAAAAAGCTCGACCTCTAAAATGCCGTTTTGGGGCATCTCATGTCTCTTCGATATGTTCCCTGTCCGCTGGCAAGCATCACAGCTAGCAACAAAAGCTTTAGTGTCAGAAAAGAGAGTCGGCCAATAAAAACCAGACTGTAATACCTTAGCCACGGTGCGCGATGGACCATGGTGACCTCCATAAGGGGAAGAATGGCAGCCTTCTAGGATGGCTTTGATCTCCTATTGTGGGACACACCGTCGGAATAGACCGTCTGCGCATGACTTGAACAAGTATGGATCATCCCAGAAATAATCACGCACATCATGTAGGAATTTCTTCCGCTGCTGATAGGACATATCAGGTGGCAGCTTCTGGCTGACAATGTGATTGGCATAATCTGCAAACCAGGGTTCAACACCATCTTTAGATTTAATAGAATAGACGGTGCATAAAGTATCATCACCAAACGAATCATTAATGGGAAGAGAATCCTCCCCCTCTTGTCGCGTCAAACGCGAAAGATGATCCGCTACAACATTCTCAGCGCTTTCTTATCCCTGATTTCCAGATCAAATTCTTGGAGAAGGAATATCCACCTCAGCAATCTGGGTTTAGCTTCTTTCTTATTCAGAAGGTGTTTTAGCGCTGCATGATCTGTAAAAACAATAACTTTGGAACCCAACAGATATGATCTAAATTTATCAAGCGCATAAACTACAGCTAAAAGCTCCTTCTCAGTGGTAGCATATTTCACTTGAGCCTCATCCAGAGTTCGGCTCGCATAGTAAATAGCATTCAAAGCTTTGTCTTTCCGCTGGCCTAGCACCGCTCCTAGTGCGTAATCGCTTGCATCGCACATGATCTCAAACGGCAGCGTCCAATCAGGAGGCTGAATGATGGGTGTAGAGACCAAAGCCTGTTTCAAAGTGTTAAAAGCAGAAAGACAATCATCAGTAAAATCGAAAGGAGCATCTTTTAATAGCAACTGTGTAAGTGGTTTAGTAATTTTAGAGAAGTCCTTGATGAACCGGCGATAAAAACCGGCGTGACCAAGGAAACTCCTCACCCCCTTACGTTAATAGGAGGGGGTAATTGCTGAATCACTTGCACCTTTGCTCTGTCTACCTCAATACCCCTATTCGAAACCAAGTGCCCAAGGACTACTCCCTCATTGACCATGAAATGGCACTTCTCCCAGTTTAGCACCAGATTAACCTCGATACAACGCTGCAAAACTTTGTCAAGGTTAGCTAAACATTTATCAAAATCATTCCCATAGACACTGAAGTCATCCATAAAGACTTCCATGATAGACTCTATATACTCAGAAAATATCCCCATCATGCACCTCTGAAAGGTGGCAGGGGCATTACACAAACCAAAAGGCATTCTACGATAAGCAAAAACACCCTTAGGACAAGTAAAAGTAGTCTTTTCCTGATCATCTGGATGAATAGGGATCTGAAAGAACCCTGAGTACCCATCCAGATAACAGAAAAACTCATGAGAAGCTAACCTTTCTATCATCTGATCAATGAAAGGAAGGGGGAAATGATCTTTCTTGGTGGCGGCATTTAACTGCCTATAATCTATACACATCCGCCACCCAGTTACTAGTCGAGTAGGTATTAATTCATTCTTTTCATTTTTAACAACTGTAGTACCTCCTTTCTTGGGTACGACCTGAACTGGGCTTACCCATTTGGAGTGACCAACTGAATAAATAATACCTGCATCGAGTAGTTTCATCACCTCGGTCATCACAACCTCCTCAATCTTCGGATTCAGCTTCCGCTGACCCTGTCTGCAAGGTTTGTGACCTTCTTCCAGCTCAATCCTGTGCATACAGACATCAGGGCTGATGCCCTTGATGTCATCCAGTGAATAACCCATTGCTTTCCTGTTCCTCTTAAGTACAGCCAACAAAGCGGTTAGCTGTTCCTCTTTCAGTTTGGAACTAACAATGACTGGAAATTGCTCAGTTATATCAAGAAAAGCATATTTAAGGTGAGTTGGAAGAGGCTTACGCTCGGGAACTTTTACCTCGACGGAACACAAGGCATGACCCAGGTGTCCCAACTGTTCTTCCTCTGCGTCAGTCAATTCTACCTCATCTGCAGTAACTCCAAGCAATTTCCGCACAGCGTCATCAGAATAATCTGCACACTCATCTAACAATGTCAAAGATTCCAACGGATCCTTTATCAAGGAATTCGGCCAGAACTCATAAGTGAACTCATCAATGATATCAACAGAAAAGCAGGCATCCTATATCATTGGTCTAGATAAAGTGTCAGGTAAACTGAACGAAATTGTATCATCCCCTACGGCTAGAGTTAAACTCCCGTGTTTAACATCGATAATGGCTCCAACAGTACACAAAAACGGCCGACCCAAAATAATTTGGGTACGGGTATCCTCAGCAATGTCTAAGACTATGAAGTCATTAGGAATAAAAAACTTGCCCACCTTAACGGGCACGTCTTCTACGACACCTAAGGGTCTCCTAACAGATCTATCAGCCATCTGCAGGGTGATATTGGTCGTCTTCAGACAACCCATGTTAAGCTTACGACAGATAGAATAAGGCACACTACAAGAATCAGCCCTTGCTCCGACCGCACATTCCGACCGCTATTCAAAACGGTCGGTAAATAGATATAGCGACCGACAACGGTCGGTAAAGTAAATAACGGTCGGTAAAAATACCGACCGAACTACAATCGGTCGCTAAAAGGAGAAAACGGTCGGTGAAGGTGAAAATTACCGACCGATTGGCCGAAATTACCGACCGACTTGCCAATCGGTCGGTAAGAACACTGATACGTAAAAAACAAATCCGACCATCCCTCATTCTATTCTCACTTACCCATTCTCACTCTAACCCGACGACCCCAAAGACGACACGCCTATACCCGACGACCACCTCCTTCCCACCGCCGACCACCGCCGCTCACCTGCCGTCCGACCACCGCCGACGCCGCCATTCCCTCCTTTCTCAACAACCACCTTCTCTCTTCTAGTTATTTAATAAAGGTATGATTTTCTCTTAATTTTTGTGTTTATAGTTGTTTTAATTGTGTTTATGTTTGTTTTTACCCTTAATTTTATGTTAAGATTTGATTATTTGATGTTATTTGAATATAATTTAGAGTTGTTTAAGTTAGGGTTAAGATTTGGTTGAATTGGGGGTTTTTTAATTATTTGCAATTATGTTAGTATATGTAATTGTTAGTATGTAATTGTTAGTGTATGTTAGTGTTAGTGTTAGTATATGGTTAGTGTTAATTGGGGGTTTTTGATAATGGTTAGTGTTAGTGTTGTTAGTATATGTAATTGTTAGTATGTAATTGTTAGTATGTAATTGTTAGTGTAAGTTAGTATATGTAATTGTTAGTGTATTGGGGGTTAAATTGGGGGTTTGTTAATATGTTAGTGTATGTAATTGTTAGTATGTAATTGTTTATATGTTAGTATATGTAATTGTTAGTATGTTCATGTTGTTAGTAGTAGAAATATGTGGTTAGTAGTAGATAGTATTCATGTTGTTAGTAGTAGATATATGTTGGACTTTGGTTGTGAAATTGAATGTTGGTTAAATTTTTGTAGTTAGAAATTTTATGTTGGTAGTATAATTTGATTAGTTGGTTAAAATTCGTAATACGAATTAGTATTTAGATTGCCTATTTAGTAAGAATGTAGATTGTCTCAATTAGTTGTTGGATTGCCTAATTATGTTATATTTATGTATTTATATAGATTTGTAATGAAGAGGGTTGAACGAGAATGGATGTATGAAAGGGTTGATGCTAGGAAGATGGTTAAGTATGAGTTTGTATGTGGGGTGAATAGTTTTCTTGAATATGTTAAAAGTCGAGATGAATTTAGGAATTCACAACTAATTAGATGTCCATGTGTAAAGTGCAAAAATTTGAAATACTTGAGTGAATTCGTCGTACAAGAACACCTTATTAGTAAAGGTTTTACGGGAAATTATTATGATTGGGTGTGTCATGGTGAGCCTTACTCCTTGAAAATACCAAACAATGTACCAAACACTACTCAATCTCCCATAAGAGGACCATATCGAGAGATGGTAATAGATGCCTTAGGTGACCGTGCATTAGAACATATGGAGACACCCCCTATCGGTGAAGAGGAAACTCCACACCCTCAGTTGAAGAGTTTTTTTGATATGTTAGATGCGGCGGAGAGACCTTTATATGAGGGGAGCGATGTGTCGGTGTTACAAGCAGCTGCAAGGGTTGTTAACATAAAATGTGAGCACAACTTATCGCACAAATGTGTAGATAAGATTGCTTCCTTGATTGAGGATGTTATACCTCGGGGAAATGTGATGACCCGCACCTATTATAACACCAAAAAATTGCTCAAAGCTCTTCAACTACCCTATCAAAAAATTCATTGTTGTAAGGACGGGTGTATGCTCTTTTGGAAAGAAGATGTGTCGCTTGATAAATGTAAGAAATGTGGCAAAGATAGGTACAAGCCAACACCATCAAGTGGGAGGAAAATACCTGAAAAAGTCCTATTCTACCTTCCTATAGGTCCAAGATTACAACGGCTTTATGCTACTAGAAATATTGCGGAGGCTATGAGATGGCATGAAGAAAACCCTCGTGTACAAGGGACATTTGCCCACCCAAGCGATAGTGAGGCTTGGAAGCATTTGGACAAAATGTTCCCGGAATTTGCTAGTGAGCCTCGAAATGTCAGACTTGGGTTGTGCACAGATGGTTTTACACCGTACGGCCAATTTGGGAAAAAGTATTCATGTTGGCCTGTAATTCTCACTCCTTACAATCTACCACCATGGTTGTGCATGAAAAAACCATTCATGTTCCTTTCATTGATTGTTCCGGGGCCGGATAATCCTAAAAGTCACATAGATGTCTTCTTACAACCTCTTATCGAAGAGTTGAAAGAGTTGTGGGAGGTTGGTGTACCCGCTTTCGATGTGTCCAAGAAACAAAATTTTCAACTTAAAGCCGCTCTTTTATGGACAATCAATGACTTTCCAGCTTACGGCATGCTTTCCGGTTGGGCCACGGCCGGCTTCCTTGCATGTCCTTATTGTATGGAAGAATCAAAGGCATTTTATCTTCCTATGGGTCATAAGGTGTCTTGGTTTGATTGTCACCGACAATTCTTATCGCCTAACCACGGATTTCGGTATAACAAAACCTCATTTCTCAAGAATATATTACAAAAAAATGACACCCCTCCTCTATTCCTAGACGGTTTTGAAATTTGGGAGAAGATTCGTGATTATCCTACAAGTATTGAGCTCACAAAGAGTGAATTGAACAAGTTTAAAGCCAATAAATTAGGTTGGTCTAAGAGAAGTATATTCTGGGATTTGCCTTATTGGAAACATTTGTTAATACGACACAATTTGGATGTTATGCATATTGAAAAGAACTTCTTTGAGCAATTGATTCATACGGTCATGAATAATAAGAATAAAACTTGCGACAATGAAAAATCAAGGGAAGACGTTAAACTATTATGCAAAAGACCACACTTACACATTAAGGAAAATGGAGTTAAGCCAAAAGCCCCATTTGCACTTGATAAGGCTCAAAAAAAAGTGTTATGTGAGTGGATTTGTAACTTGAGGTTTCCAGATGGGTATGCATCCGACTTGAGTAGGTGTGTTGATCGACATGATCATATCCTTCATGGGTTGAAGAGTCATGATTGTCACGTTTTCATGGAAAGATTACTACCTGTGGCTTTGAAGCACTTATTGCCGAAAGATGTGTGGAGTGCAATAACTGAAATAAGTCTATTCTTTCGTGATTTGTGTGCCCCGACCCTCAAACTTGAAAACATTGAAAATCTAGAGAGCAACATTGCCGAAATACTTTGCAAGTTGGAGAAAGTATTTCCGCCATCATTTTTCAACTCAATGGAACACTTACCTATACATTTGCCTTATGAAGCAAGGGTTGGAGGGCCAGTACAATATAGGTGGATGTATCCTTTTGAGAGGTAAATTACATACGTACTTATTCAAATGTAATAAAAAATTAAATAAAATATTTTGAATATTCAACTAACATTATTATACAATGTAGGTTTTTAAATCACTTGAAACAAAAAGTTGGTAATAAAGCAAGAGTCGAAGGGTCTATCTGCAACGCTTTCTTAGTGGAAGAAATATCAAATTTTTGTTCCCAATATTTTGAAGACCATATAGACACAAAGGGTAAGGATTTAGATTTTGGAACAAAAGATGAAACGGAGTCTTCCTTACCTGAGCTATTCCAAAAACATGGAGCTCAACCATTGACAAAAGGAAAAATAAGATATTTGGATGGAGATGAATATGAACGTGCTCATCTTTACGCCTTATCGAATTGTGAACGATTAGAAAAATATGAGAGGTATGTGAGTTTTTTACACTTTGGCAATAAAATAATTAAAGTGGTAGATTATTCATATTATAATAACAATTGTTAAATGATAGGTTATTCGAAGCTTTCATCCGTGAGCAACATCCAAATATTGATATAGATGAGGTTTGGACTTCATACGAAAAGCTATACCCAAATTGGTTTAAAGAACATGTAAGTTTCATTTACAAACATTAAACAAATATATATACAACTAACCTTAAGTCAATATATATGGGTAGTTAATAAGACTAATTTTAAACTAGGTACTTCAAGAAGATATCAAGGATGATTTGTTGGTGGCCATGTCAAGGGGTCCTTGTAAAGAAGTACAATCTTGGCAGAAATATTCGATAAATGGCTTTAATTTTCACACAATGAAATATGGGAAAAATAAAGCAAGTATGAATTATGGTGTTTGTGTTAACGGTGTTGGTGGAGATGACTATTATGGTACCCTAGAAGAGATTATTGAGTTGAGGTATTGTGGTGACAAAATGGCGTATAATGCAATCTTGTTTAAATGTTGTTGGATGGATAATTCTTCAATCGGCACAATTGTACATGAAACGTATAAACTTGTTGAAGTAAATCATAAGAGAAAGTATTTAAAATACGACCCTTTTGTGCTCGCACATCAAGTTAATCAAGTTTATTACACTTCTTATCCAAGCACAAAGAAAGATAGAGATAATTGGTGGGCGGTGTTTAAAAGTAAAGCGAGATCACAATTTGATGCACCGGTTGACACAACCGTATTTCAAGAAGAAATGACGACACCTCTTAATTTATCTTCCATTGTGGAAGATGAAGTCTTACAAGGTTTTATTGAAGGAGATGATGAGGAAGAAGATGAGGTGGTGGAGGTTCGTAGATTTGGAAGAGGAAATGAAGACTTATATGAAGTTGATTTTATAAATGATGATGAAGATGAGGATGAAGATGAAGATGAGGAGGAGAAGAAGGAGGAGGAGGAGGAGGAGGAGGAGGAGGATGAAGATGAAGATGACGATGAAGATGAAGATGACGATGAGTAAAAGACTAGTTGTGTAATATTAAGTATATGTTATGTAATAAGTACATTATAATTAGTAATGTTTTATGTGTCATCAATTATCAAACTCCTTTGTTTATTTGACAACAATGTTTAATTGCTAACATTAACTTGTGTATATTTAGTTTTGTTTAAGATGTCAGGAGATCATGGACGGGGACGGGGACGAGGACGAGGACGAGAACGAGGACGACCACGAGAACAAGGTATAGTATTTAGGGACCCGGTGATAGAAGAGGGGGAGACGGGCGACGAAGAGAACAACAATGAGCAGGGGCAGACATCAAACGAAAGTACAACCCCTGCGACATCAAAAGAGTTACCTATTGATATAGAGCCGGGATTATTATGGTACAATTTCTTATTTATAATTTCTATTCTAATAAATTACACGTATAAACATGTTACATATCATGTTACTAATATAAATATTGATATAGGTTTGACGATAGCCAAGTGGTCCGAAGAGTTAGCCGGTCTTTCAAAAACAATTACGATGTCCCTTACTTGAGCTGGAAACAGGCTCCAAAAAGTAAAAGGGATGCGTGGTTTGCTAATTTTCGGGTATTTATATATATAAACTTTTACTTTATTAATTTATATGTGTGTTTGTTTTTATAAGTGTTGTTGTTTTTATGTGTAGACAATGTGCAATTGGGATCCTAAGCATGAGGATGAGTGTAGGAAGCAATACAATGAGACGTGTAGAAAGCGTTTAAAAGACGCCATGTATGATGCCGGCCAGATGATAAAAGGTAAGAATCCGGTTGGCCCGGGTTGGATGCTTCCTAATGTTTTCAAAGAATTAATCGAAAAGCGGAAGAATAAGGCGTTTATCAAGAGATCGAAACAAGCTTCCATCAACAAGAAAGGCGGCGAAGATGGCCCTACTACACATCACTACGGGTCAATCAAAGCTGTTAAACATGCTGCTAAGATGGTAAATAATTTGAACTTATTTAAGTATTTGAAGTTGATAATTTACTTTGTTAGTGTAATGTTAGTATAAAGTTAGTACATTATAATTAGTTAATGTTTGATTTGGTTTTATTAAAGGCGCAAGATAAGGGGGGTGTAGCCCCTAATGCAGTGGAGCTATTTCTTGATAGCCATATGAGAATGGTTGATGGTGAGGAGCAATGGAGTCATCCAACTGCCCGAGCTAGATATGTAAGTATTACTACCTTCGAAATTTCATTTTTACATTTGTGTTAGGACTTCCGATAGACGCTTTTTTATTTTCTAAGGACGATAGATGAGTTATTTACAACTTTCTTTTTGACAATGTAGCAAAATTTTCAAAGGATGATAGCCGAGCTTACGGAGCAAGGACTTCCGATTGACGTTAACAAGGTTTGGTACGATTCGGTGGATGGATACAAGAAGGGCCAAGTCTTTGGTTTAGGGACCGCCGCCTCACTATATTACACTCCCCCGGCGTCATCATCGACAGGTAAATCTTCCGCCTCCCAACAATATATCCCGGGTGTTCTAACTCAATCAATTCAAGCACGTGAGAGGGAAGTCGAAGAGTTTAGGAAGTATAGAGAGGAGATGCAACAAAGGGATGAACTTTACGTGAAAAATCAAGAAGAACTAAGGCAGCAAATCACGGCAAGTCAAGCCGCTACTATGCGTGAACGGGAAGAAACAAGGCGCCAAATTGAGGCCTTAGCCAAACTGCTTGAATCCCAAACCCAATACCGATGCAACAATAACATATTTGATTTACCGACTAACCCAAATAACGATAACCCCGGTGGAGGCGGAAGTGGTTTTCAAGTGTAAGGTACTTGGTTGTGTAAGACAGGGTTAATTGTAATGTAAACTTTAGTAGTTTGTTGTATAAGACATGGTTATGCTAGTTAATGTAAACTTTAGTAGTTTGTAATGTAAACTTTAGTAGTTGTAAGACTTGTAATGTAAACTTAAGTAGTTTCTAATTTGAAAGACGGTTTCTGGTTTCAAAAAATTGTGTACGAACGCATTTGTATATATTTTAAAAAATTTGCAGGAAATATAGCAAATGGGGGAAAATAAGCAGCAAAATTACCCAAATCGTTCACATCGGATACCGACCGACAAGACGATTTACCGACCGACATATAATATTTACCGACCGACTGTACACTTTTACCGACCGATTGCCGTCTAAAAAGTTTCTGATTATTTATGGACGAAACATGGCACCGACCGAACATTTGCTTATACCGACCGACCATCGGTCGGTAATTACCGACCGAATGGTGATTTACCGACCGACTAGGCCTTTACATTGACCAAGTCAATATGTTATAGCACCGACGGATTTTTTGTCTACCGACTGATTGTTCGGTCGGTATTTTGCCGACCGATTTGAAATCGGTCGGTATACAACATTTACCGACCATATTTACCGACCGATTTTCAGTATTAGCGACCGCTAAAAACGGTCGGTACTGGACCTGATTCTTGTAGTGGCATGACACTAACGCTAGCTCCAAGATCACATAGTGCCTTATCTATCACGACATCTCCTATAACACAAGTAATAGAGAAACTACCCGGATCCTTAAGTTTAGGGGGAGACTTATTCAGAATTAAACTACTAGACTCTTCCATAAAAGCGACAGTAGCGAAATTCTCAAGTGCCTTCTTACGCGTTACAATATCTTTCATAAATTTGGCGTAAGGAGGTACTTGAGTGATTAGATCGGCAAAAGGCACAGTTACCTGAATGTTTTTAACCATGTCTACAAATTTGCTGAACTGTTTCTCCGTCTTTGAATCACGTAAACGACCTGGGTATGGGACTCTGACCATCGGAAACGGGTCCCCAATTTTCTCTTTGCTTGGCACCTTCGCAGCAGGGGAAGGTACTTCATCGCACACAACCTCAATTTGCGTGCCTGATGTCTGACATTCACTCGATCGAGACTTCTGTGCACTCGATCGAGTGATTCCTTCCTCGTCATCCTTCGATCGAGTGGAAGGACTACTCGATCGAAGATCTTCTATTACCAGCTTCTTGATCGAGTAGGTATATTCCTCGATCGAAGATCTTCTTCAGCTGAACTACTCGGTCGAGTAGTGGTTTCACTCGATCGAGCAGTATCCTTAACAAAAGCCTTCGATCGAATGGTATTCTCAGTCGATCGATCACTTCTGTGTACATCTTCAGTTAATTCATCTGAGACATCATCGACCTCGGTATGTGTGCTTTCAGGGACGTGTACAGGACCGTCATAAGCACGACCACTTCTCAGATTTATGGTATTGACTGGGTCATTGTTCGGAAGTAGCGAATTGCATCTGTCGAGCAGTTTCCGGAGGGTATCCGCACTAGATTGTTGCTCAAGATTTTGTGCATTGATAGTGGCCTTGAGATCTTCATATTCGGCTTGGGTAATGAGTACCTTGCCTTCATCCACGGGTGGTTGAGATTTTGCAGCAGTTAACTCGGCATATAACTCGGAAAAAGAACCCCCTTGGTTGAATTTCCTATAAGCAAGAACCCTTGCTGAATCAGCCAAACAAGTAATAGGGTCATGTCCTTCATCACCGCATCTACCACAAACTATCTCAATAGTTTGAAATTGGTGTATTTCACCCAAATTCCCCGTTTCTACCACATGAACTTCTTCAACAACAGTGTCCCTCCTTTTCTCCGCTCTGAAATTACCGTAGCTAGCAGAATGGAAGGCCATATTTTCAATAAGTTGCCACCCTTCATCATCCTCCACATTAGCCCGGAATCTCCCTCGTGCAGCAGCATCCATAACCATTCTTTGCTCATGAAACAACCCATTGTAAAATTGGTTGCACAAAAACCATTGCTCAAACCCGTGATGCGGAACTGAGCGAACTAGCTTCTTGAACCTGGCCCATGCTACACTCAAATCTTCAATAGTAGATTGAGTAAAATTCGTGATCTGGCGGCGCAGCGCATTGGTTCGCAGAAGAGGAAAATACCGTCTATAAAAGGCTAAAGCTAACGAACTCCAATCTTTAACACCAGCGGCCTTCTTATCTAAATCTCTCCACCAATCCTTAGCATCGCCAGTCAATAAAAAAGGAAAAGTAATTCCTTTACCTTGTCTTGCGTAACACCAGCAACCACAGGAATGGCGGAACAATAGTCTGTAAATACCTCTACATGCCTAGCTGGGTCTTCATCTACCATACCCCCGAATAACTTCCGCTCCACTAAACTATAATAGGACGGATGTATTTTGAAGGTACCCTTATCAGCAAGAGGGAGAGTAGTTCCTTTAGGTAGAGTCTCAGCACTGGGCTCAGAATGACTAGCAATCTTAGGCATCCTGCAGAGAAATTACAGCAGCAGCAGGTTCAAATGGTCCTCTTTTAGGATTTATACTTGCAAAAACTAAACACTAACTCAAATATGAGAACAGCCTCAAGGAATAAATTCCTCGAGACCAGAGACAAACTAAAGAAAGCTAAAAAATTACACTGTCTCCCCGGCAACGGCGCCAAAATTTGATACGGCTATCGCAACCCTATCAAAGATAAAACCTAAAGGTCTCAACAAAATGCAGTAGAGGCAGTCGGGTATCGAATCCACAGGGAGAGGGAATCCTATAACTTGCTAAATCTGTCAAAGTAACACAATTGGGGGTCTGTTTGAATGATTTTCTAGCACTACAAGAGAAAAGGGAAAGAGAAATAAAGAGAGAAATATCAGAAAGAAGAACTAGGATCGTCGGTTCCCCATGGCATCTAGGGTCAGGATAGAAATCAAAGTAATATCTAAACAGGTTTGTGGGTAGTGAAAAGGTCGTCTCGGTCCGCTATTCGCCCTAAGATATACTAACTTAGCTCTCGCCCTCATTAGCAAAATCCCAAAGTTCATCACTGATATGTCCTCTTCCAATCTCTAGATCTAGGTCAAGGGGGTATCAAGACAATCAATTGAATGCGTCGACTCAAACAGTTAAAAGCTATTAAATGTGAAGATTGCTTCCAAACCTAATCTAAAGACTACTAATCAATTCATCTTACCTAAGCCACGGTTCCCCTAAATCCTAGAAAAGGAATTAGCTACGCATAATAGAAAGAAGAACAACAACAACAAATAAGGAATAAAGAGACATAGAGAAATAATTAATTGAATTCCAGAACAATAATACCGAATTGGAAAGAAGAAGAAAGTCAGAGGAAGTCCTCCAATTCAGATCCAAAATCACAGTCAAAAGTAAAGTCTAGGGTAAAAAGTTGATGTCTAATCTAAAGTCTAGAGTAAGGAATCTGGAGTCATTTCCTTCTAGTTTACGGCTTTAAGTAAAAACAAAATAACAAATTACAAGGCGTGCATTGCTTAATACACTATCTCGCGAAGCCCATTAGTATGAAACCACTCGTTCGAGTAGAATTTGTTGTCCAAATCACTCGATCGAGTAGACATAGTGCTCGATCGAGTAATTGTCCAAAGCTTGGAGCTCGATCGAGTAATTTTCCAAAGCTAGCAGCTCGATCGAGTAGAATGGTTACTCGATCGAGGTCTTCTAATCAAGGAGGTTGTCGATCGAAGGCTTTTACTCCTCGAACGAGAGCTTTGCTCATGGATTTCGTTCTTCCATTCCTTTAACACGACTTCACGCATTCCGAGACACCAAGATTCCTTTCCGACTCACTTATGCATGCCTGAGGAGCTACGAAAAGGCTAGTTTTCCGTCATTCTGGTTCACATCTGCAAGTATTACAAAATTAACCAAAGTAGACTATTCGGGGGATATTTGTAGTATAACACTACTAAATGAGCATGGAAATGCGTGCTAATATGGCCTTAAAGGTCTATAAAAAATACACGCATCAAACTTCCCAAAACCAAACCTTTGCTTGTCCTCAAGCAAAAAGGATGCAACAAACAAATGAAACAAATAAACTCCGGACTACCGCAAATCGCCTGCTTGAACCAATTTAATGCTACAATCAAACTCAGCAATGATATCAAATGCAAACGAATTGAACCGTCGACCTTGCCAGACCATCAATGTCGGACTCTCACGGGTCACTCTTCTTGCAGCAAAGCAAAGAGTAAGCAAGTTATGTGGGAAATCAGTATTACCACAATACAATTATTATAGGATTATAACGAAAAAGTAATAACTTGATTATACTAGTCATAAACGAAAACAAGAACAAGAGTATAGATTTAGAAATCAACCTCCGGTCCTAGCAATTGGCGTAAAGAACAGAGATATCAAAGTAGATATCCTCATAATCGTTGCACCCAAGATAGTATGAGATATACCCTTCTCCTTTGCTAGAAAGAGAACTAAAGTTACTGTTAACTTTTGTTTTGTGATTTTTGTCAAAAGTTTCTGTTAACTTTTGTCTTTGTGAGATGTTTAAATGGAGGCTCACTCGAGAATAGAATTAGGTTTTTAGAATTATAAACTCCAATTCCCTTCCCCTTTCTCACGGCACATTTGGGTTTTTATATGAGGAGATATGGTCTCCTCAAAATAACTACCCATTGACTAAAAACCGAGTGTATCTGGATACATTCGTTTTTGGTCATTTTAGCTTCGAATATAATGTAATATCTTATAATCGTCGTTTTACATGGACCGACATTATAATACATCATTAATTATAAATATCCGTATATTTATAATTTGCCAATTAATTATAACGGTTTATGTTTAATTAGCTTACATTATATATCCAATTTACGAATTACAGTTAATTCGTCTCAGCTAACTTTATTTAATCGTTATTAAATAATCGTCTCATCATCACATTGACTAACCTTTTAGTCAAATACACTGACTAACCTTTTAGTCATATATTAGGGCATCAATATGATTATTTTCTCAAATAATCACATCTCTCAAACACATCCTATAGGTGTGACTTTTAGGGACCAGTTGATCACCGCCATCTGTATGACAATAACGTCAAACTTATCTAGCAAGCCAACCATTATTGATAAACGTTAATCAACTGATTATTATACAAAGTATACCCTGTGAACCTACAGAGATTTATTTATGTTATTGCACTAACTGTGGAGGACACTGACTCCAACAAGTTATGTGTAAGAGAGAGAAGGAGAAAATAGTCGCTCACCTAACTACGACCGTCGCGTTCATGCAATGCCAACTAACATGATAAAAGATTCAGTTACCGTACACACGCACAACCACCATTCAAGGACTATCACACGCCGAATACTCGCAATATTTGGATAAGTGAGGTTATGGGTAAGAAGGGGCAAAACAATAATGGAATAGAGGAGGTAAAGCGTCAAGCTAGCTACCTGATCTTAATCGAATGACAAAATCCGTCTTCTTATCTCATAATGAAGTACACGGCCATGATTCGGCCAACAACTCACTATACCAACAGGATGGAGTGGAAACGAAACGGGTTAGCTTATTCAGCTCTTAATGAATCCCCAAATGAGATGAATAAAGCATGGTAACAGAGACCATTTCCTTTTTCTTTTTCTTTATTATTTTTTTTTCTTCTCTTTTTTTTTTCTTTTTCAAAATATTCAGCTAACATTTCCAAGAGAACAATTTCAACTTCGATTCCCAAATTCTTCAGATACCAACTCCGTAGCAAGGATGCAAACCAAACTGATAAAATGAAGTAATTACCTCAACAACCAACACTAGACTAGCTCGACGCAAGGTAGGCTAAATTTAGGATGTAGATTGTGGGCCAACTGGCAGTTTTGGCTGAATGTGGAGTTAATTGGGTAAATGAGAAAAAGGGAAATTGCAAGCATTCTCCAAACATGTGATACCGACCACGAACCCGTACGTGCAGGCAATAAGAATCAAATTTCATATAAACGCAATGCGATGACACGATGGAGTAACTACTCACAATCCTATATTCTAATTTTCTAATTGCACGGCCGTTGACTGTGAGCAGTTGATTTCCTCTTTGTTTTCCTGCAAAAACGATGCCAAACGATACCCAAAGAAAAATACCAAGCATTAATTAACAGGAAAACAAGTTGTCTATCTAAACTACGGATTATCGCGTAATAGTCTAATTGTCTAATTGAAAACGCGATAAATTATTTATTACAAATTGCACAGGGTTGCACTAATACCCAAATAGGTTCGTGACAAGGCCACCATTAGGCCTTTGACTTGCGGAAGTACCCTCAGCTGTGGTAATTTCCGCCTTCTTCTTCCACACATACGGTCTCTGCTGGGAGTCTAGCTCCACTTCTGAATCACTCGAACATGTGTGAACTTCTTTCATCTTCGCTGGTACGGTAATCCCAACAGTCGAAGACGGAATCAGGAGTACTCAAGCCTTCCTCCTGAAGAGTCTCATCTATCCCTCTCTACCTGCGCATACACAACTATAGAGAGAAAGATAAGAACAGTCTTAAGGAATTAGAAATTCCTTAAGACGAGACAGAAATAAATAACAGAAAATTAAATTGCCTCCCCGGCAACGGCGCCAAAATTTGATGTCGGTCATTATACACCAAAAATAAAACCTAAATCTACTAACTAAGAAGATAGCGGAAGTAGGGTCGATCTCCACATGGAGAAAACTAACTAACTGTAATCTAAATCTGTCAGTAACAATCTGGGGGTTTTGAAAAGATTTTGAACTAAACTAAATAAGATTAAGGAAAGAGAAATAAAGACAGGAATTAATACGAAAGAAATCAGATAAAGGAGAAATATGCTAGGATTCGGTCCGCTGCAATATCGGCATCTATGGGTCAACTAAGTCAGTCAATCTATCAATGAGAAGAGCAAGGGTTTTCTCCTCTCGGTCTCAAACCACCCTAGGGATTTTCCTAATTAACTCTCGCCCTCTTAGGAGTCACCTATCAATACTAAGCAAGCCTTCCCTTCCAATCTCTCGATCCAGGTCGGGGTTAACTACCTAGCCTAGTCTCCTGCGTGCACTCATTCGACTAAACCTCAATTAAATTGCTTAGATCGATTCTCATATTCAAGACTAACTAAAACAGTCTATCCTAACATGCCTCTACTACAGCTTCCCTCATCTCAACATACAAGAGAATTAGCTACTCATGCTATTAACGATGCTAACAAAGACGATTGAACATATGACGATAGACATAATAAAATCGTAATTAACAAGCATGAATAATAACAACGCAGTAATTAAAGAGAGTAAATAGTAATTAAGACTAAGGTTAAGAAGTAAAGAGAGAAAGTAGTTTACAATCTTAGCAAATCCGGCGTAAAGAACAATCCACGTCGATGAACCCGAATGTAAACCAAAGATTAAAAGTTCAGAAACTAATAAAAGATTAATGCTAATGATTCCGAACCCTAATGGTTCTGAGTCCTAATGACTCCGAATAATCCTAATGACGACGAATAAGAGTTTATATAATGCAAAACACGACTCTTAAACCCTAATTAAGCTATGGACTTAAGGCCCATGATAGATTCTACTCGATCGAGGGAAAAAACCACTCGATCGAGGACTTTATTCTAGGATATTGCTCGATCGAGTAACTTCTTCAGCGGCTACTACTCGATCGAGCACAAGACAGCTCGATCGAGCAACTCTTCTCTTCAACTCTCCTCGATCGATCAAATACATAGTCGATCGAGGTCTTTTGGCCTATCGTGCACTAATGGACATGGCTTTGGACTTGATTGCGAGCGGTTTCACGCTTTCCCATGCAAGAGCTTCTGTTCCGTTCCTTCCATTCTCTTAAATGCATGCAAAGTGGACTGTTTTGGCTCGGTTTCTGCTACTACACAGCTTGTACCTACAAAATAGTAATGAAAGTACAAACTAGCTAAATAGGGGCATATAGTGATATAATATCACCTAAATGACATAGAAATGCGTGCATAAATGGACTAGAAAGTCTATATAAAATGTACGCATCAAACTTCCCCAAATTAAACATTTGCTTGTCCTCAAGCAAACTAAATGCAGCTATATGGAACAAAATAAACCTAGGGGAATGGAGTAAGTCTCAGAGCAAGCTACAAGTCAATGTTAAACAGTTTAATGCACTCATTCAATCGCTACAAAGCTTAATACGAAAGTGAACGAATTTGTACAATCTTGGAAATAAATTAGACTTTCGACCTTGCAAGACTCAACCAAATTCGGACTCTCACGGGTCACTCTTCTCTCATCAAGCAAATGGTAAGTAAATATGTATAAGAAAGAGAGAAGAAAATATAGTCACGCACCTAGACTACACCGACACAACATGCATTGCTAACTAACATGAAAGATGATTCAAGCACCGTACACACGCATAACCACCGTTCAAGGACTATTACGTGCCGAACATTTGCAAAAATATGGATATGTGAGGCTAATTGGTAAGAAGGGGCAAAACAATTAATGGAAATGTGAGGGTAAATAGCCAAGCTAGTTCCTAACAAGACCGTAATAGAACTCGTTCCATTCTTCTAACAATCAAAATTAAGCTCAATGCCTTAACATAAATAGGCATATACAACACAAATCCCATATAACACCTCAACAAATTATAATAAGCGTAGGAGGCGCAAAAATAAAAACTTCAGCCAATTATTTTTCTCATTATATTTTTTCCATTTTTTTCTTTCTTTTTTTTCTTTTCTTTTTCTTTCTTGGCTGACTGAGGCAAACCACTCGATCGAGTAGAATGAGTCACTCGATCGAGGCAACAACTAACAAAATCTGCTCGATCGAGCTACAATCTACTCGATCGAGGCACAATTACGCTTCTCTTCTTTTTCTCACAAAAAACCCACTCCAATAAATGAAAACGAGCCAAAAACTGACACAACGGTAAAATATACCTCGACTACTAAACTAGCTCGGCAAAGGTAGGCTTAGTTTAGGATGTAGTTAAGGGCAACAGGCAGATATGGCTTTATGTGGAGTTAATGGGGTAAAATGAGGAAAAAGGAGATGCAAATATTATCAAAACACGTAATACCAACCACAAACCCAATGCGTGCAGGCAATAAGAAATCAAAATTCATATACAAGCAAATGACACGAGATGTGGGGAGTAACTACTCTCATTCCTAGATGAACTGGTCATGGATGTCACCAGTTATAGGCTCTAAAACTCAGAATATATGAGTAGTTTGCCAAAATGTTGAGTCAAGTCTAATAATCAAATTTAAATTCCAAGACAAAATTCAATAGTTCACTACTTCGATTTTACTAAGTAAGTCAAGAGAGGTGCAAGGAATAGCATAAAAAAGACTTGTAGTGCGATTTCATCATGAACAAGACTCCAATCCGACTCGACTATATGCAAAAATAAACGTGATATTTTTCATTTTTTCAAATTTTTCTAATTAACATGAATTGTAAACGTGAATGCAATACAAATGCAAATGCAGACGCAAAAGGATGTAAAACACTTCCCCAAACCAAAACAGACAATGTCCTCATTGGCTATAGCACAACAGCATATAAGGGAAAGGGAAAAAACAACCTAATTCATGTTCCTAAGGAATGAAATATACAAAGAATGGAAAAAAACAATGAACAGAAAAACTCACAAAATAAAGCTTCCCCAAACCAGCATCAAAGTAAGGGTCGATCGAGTAGAAATGTTACTCGATCGAGTACATTTTCAGGCATTACCGCTCGATCGAGTAGAATGTGTCACTCGATCGGGCACTTTCTTGAATTGCACGGCCGACGACTGTGAGCAGCTGATTTCCTCTTCGTTTTCCTACAAAAACGATGCCAAACGATACCCAAAGAAAAATACCAAGCATTGTCTAACAGGAAAACTAGTTGTTTATCTAAACTACGGATTATTGCGTAATAGTCTAATTGTCTAACGAAAACGCAATAAATTGTTTTTACAAATTGCACGGGGTTGCAAACCCGGCTAATACCCAAATAGTCTTTTAACAAGGCCACCGTCAGGCCTTTGACTTGCAGAAGTACCCTCAGCTGTGGTAATTTCCGCCTTCTTTTTCCACACATACGGTCTTTGCTGGGAGTCTAGCTCCACTTTTGAATCGCTCGAACATGTGTGAACTTCTTCCATCTTCGCTAGTACGGTAATCTCAACAGTCGAAGACGGAATCAGGAGTACTCAAGTCTTCCTCCTGAAGAGTCTTACCTATCCCTCTCTGCCTGCGCATACACAACTATAGAGAGAAAAATAAGAACAGTCTTAAGGAATTAGAAATTCCTTAAGACGAGACAGAAATAAATAACAGAAAATTAAATTACCTCCCCGGCAACGGCGCCAAAATTTGACACGGCTATCGCAACCCTATCAAAGATAAAACCTAACGGTCTCAACCAAATGCAGTAGAGGCAGTCGGGTATCGAATCCACAGGGAGAGGGAATCCTATAACTTGCTAAATATGTCAAAGTAACACAATTGGGGGTTTGTTTGAATGATTTTCTAGAACTACAAGAAAAAAGGGAAAGAGAAATAAAGAGCGAAATATCAGAAAGAAGAAGAACTAGGATCGTCGGTTCCCCATGGCATCTAGGGTCAGGATAGAAATCAAAGTAATATCTAAACAGGTTTGTGGGTAGTGAAAAGGTCCTCTCGGTCCGCTATTCGCCCTAAGATATACTAACTTAGCTCTCGCCCTCATTAGCAAAATCCCAAAGTTCATCACTGATCTGTCATCTTCCAATCTCTCGATCTAGGTCAAGGGGGTATCAAGTCAATCAATTGAATGCGTCGACTCAAACAGTTAAAAGCTATTAAATGTGAAGATTGCTTCCAAACCTAATCTAAAGACTACTAATCAATTCATCTTACCTAAGCCACGGTTCCCCTAAATCCTAGCAAAGGAACTAGCTACGCATAATAGAAAGAAGAACAACAACAACAAATAAGGAATAAAGAGACATAGAGAAATAATTAATTGAATTCCAGAACAATAATACCGAATTGGAAAGAAGAAGAAAGTCAGAGGAAGTCCTCCAATTCAGATCCAAAATCACAGTCAAAAGTAAAGTCTAGGGTAAAAAGTTGCTGTCTAATCTAAAGTCTAGAGTAAGGAATCTCCAGTCCTTTCCTTCTAGTTTACGGCTTTAAGTAAAAACAAAATAACAAATTACAAGGCGTCCATTGCTTAATACACTATCTCGCGAAGCCCATTAGTATGAAACCACTCGTTCGAGTAGAATTCGTTGTCCAAATCACTCGATCGAGTAGACATAGTGCTCGATCGAGTAATTGTCCAAAGCTAGTAGCTCGATCGAGTAATTTTCCAAAGCTAGCAGCTCGATCGAGTAGAATGGTTACTCGATCGAGGTCTTCTAATCAAGGAGGTGGTCGATCGAAGGCTTTTACTCCTCGAACGAGAGCTTTGCTCATGGATTTCGTTCTTCCATTCCTTTAACACAACTTCACGCATTCCGAGACACCAAGATTCCTTTCCGACTCACTTATGCATGCCTGAGGAGCTACGAAAAGGCTAGTTTTCTGTCATTCTGGTTCACATCTGCAAATATTACAAAACAAACCAAAGTAGACTATTCGGGGGATATTTGTAGTATAACACTACTAAATAAGCATGGAAATGCGTGTTAATATGGCCTAAAAGGTCTATATAAAATACACGCATCACCAAACTCGCCTCCACCCTCCTCTCATATAGGTTTAAACAATGTCCTTCGATCACTCCTTATTCTCCATGATCAAGTCTACAACTGAAATCCAAGTGCTTGTTTGTGTAGACGACCTCGTCATTTCCGAGAACAATATCGCCCTCATTACCCAATTCAAATCCTACTTAAGTACATGCTTTTATATGAAATATTTGGGACAACTTAATACTTCATTGGACTTGAAATTACTCGCAACACCTATGGTTATCTCACAACGGAAATATGCTCTCTATATCCTTACTGAATCTGGGTTACTTGACTCAAAACGGACCTTCATCCCAATGGAACCAAACCATCGCTTAAACCTTTCTACAACCGGTAAAGACCCTCAACCTATCGTCGCCTTGTGAGACACATGGTTTATCTCACAATTACACAGTCTGAACTTACCTACTATGTCCATATCTTCGCACAATTCATGCACGCTCCTACAACCGAACATTGGATTACCGCACTTCATGCCTATTGCGATGCCGACTGGGCTAGTTTCCCAACTGCACGTCGCTCACTTACCGCCTACATCATCTTAGGCCTTTTTGTGATCTCCTGGAAAACTAAGAACAAGCGACGGTCTCTCGTTACTCCGCCGAAGCTGAATACCAAGCTATAGCATTACCATGTGTGAGCTAAAATGGCTAAAAGGTTTAGTGGGTTTTCTGGACGTTGCTCGCTCCTATGTGACAGTCAATCTGCACTTTACATTGCCCGCAATCTAGTATTTCATTAGCACACTAAACATATTAGTAGATTGCCATTTTATTCGTGACGAAATTCAACGAGGCTTTCTCTACGAGCTACGTTCACACACAGCAACAATTGGCAGATACTTTTACCAGAGCCCTCAGTCGAGCATCCTTTGACGAGTTATTACCCAAGTTGGGTGTTTCGGATCCTCACGCTTCAACTTGAGGGGGGTATTAGCTCTATCAACTATCCGTTGCACACAAGAGTACTGGCTCCTACCATCAATCAAGGATATTGATTTATATTTGCTTATTCTTTCCTATTATAAATATAGTTGTTCATATGTTTATTCCTTCCATCAATATATAGATCTTATCATTGTATAAACAGTTTTTTTTTTCGTAATGATTGTATAAATACCATATCAATTATCTTCCTTGTAAACCTCGGTTTCTAATACTCCCTCCTATCCAATCCAATGAACTCGTGGACCTGGGCACAAGTTTTAAGAAAATTGTCTCACAAATGGTAATAAGGTCATAAATAGCCCTCAGATTCAAATATAAATATAGTCCGAATGGTTGTTATTTGATGCATTTTATGTAATTAAATTGATGTTGAAGGATAAAATGGTCTAAATATTACCAAAATAAAGAAATGGGTACATTGAATTGGATTGTCCAAAAAAGAAAAGTGGGTACATTAGATTGGATAGGAGGGACTACTATTTCATGACAGAAATGAGCGCACTCATGTAATGAGACAATTTTGGATAAATCCATGATAAACAGCGGAGCTAGTTTATTTGGGCTCATCATAATGGCATTGAATTAGGTAATCGATTTGAAATGAAACATAAATGTACCTTGCTAGAATCAGGTTTATTGAGCTCATTGATAAGACGGTTTTAGTATGGGTTTAAAAGCTTGGTAGATTTAATGAGGTGGAAGTAATTTAATTGCTATAATATTGAGTAATTGTCGATGTCATATGCAATTGGATAGTTATTCAGATTTGAGTGTGTAATCAAAGTCGGTTCAAAGTCCAAGGAAGAAAGTTTGAAGATTGGCATCAATGAAGTGAAGATAAAGGTTGATTAGATGGTATAAGAGGAAGAAAGCTAGGCGCAACCTACACGCAACCAATGAGCACGAATGTAGGGCGAACTGAAAGAAGAAAAGTTTCAGCAGCAACATTCGTGCAACATTCGCTTAACATTCGAGCATGACTCTGCACATTCGCCCAACATTCGAGCTATGCGTGAGGTCTGTAGTTACATTCGACCTCGTTATAACTCACCTTGTTATGTCTCTAATATTATTTCACTCAGTTTGTTACGATTATTATTAGTATTATTTATTATATTATATTTCCTAATCTAGTTAATTACCTATTTACTATATAAGCATTAGTCTTTAGCTTTTAGAAACACTTTATGTTTTGCCTAGGAAAAATCAAATTATTATTCTTTCTAGTATGAGGAACTAATCCTCTTTTTTTTGGTTCAACTATTGAAGAGATCGTCTTTATCTTTCTCCCTTTCAAGTATTGTTCTAATCTCTTGTTTTTATTCTTTTGAGTATTATTTACTTTCATTATATGATCAATAGTGTTGGTAATTATTAATCTTGTGCTAGTCTAGACTATCAACTCAGTTTGCTTGATATCTAAATTAAAATAGAGACCTTTATCCTTTTAATTGGTTCAATTTATCATTATTTGGATTTAGGAAGATATTAAACATACAATTGAATTACAACTACGCGGTTGTGATTATTGTTTCTATCGGTTCCGTTATTCTTTACTGCTGCTATTAGATTAAATCTTGCACACGAGTGTTGGATTATTTGATAGTTAGGGACTTTGAGCCTGTCACTCATCAAGAGGAATAATAGGGCACTCTTCGCCAGCATCTCAAAACATCAAACATCTGTTCTATCACGAAATCATGACCCCAGTCGAGAATACGAGAGCAAAGTGATTAAGCGAAATTAGTAGATTTCGAAACACTCATCATCATTAGTAAAGCCTGTAATGGTGACCTTCGTTTGCTGCAGATGAGTGTCAATCGGACTCTTCACCTCGCACTATCACTGCCACTATCACTACCACTACCACGATTATGATTACTATCACAGTTATTACCACCATGCCAGCATGCTTCGCGAATAACATCTCAAATAGTAGGCGCCAATACATAACAATGCTAGGTCAACGACCATAGAGACCAAGCAAGCTTTTTTCTCTCTCCTCCACTCTTTTACGAGCAGCCTCCCTTGCTTTTAGCGCAGTGGATTCCTCTTCAGACACAGCCTTTGGCTTCTCACCCAGCCTCTTTCGCTTTCCCACTGAAACTGACGAAGGGGCACCTTTCACAGATCTTGTGGGATTCAGAGATCCTGTAATTACAAGACCAGGTGCCGAACAACCACTTTGATGTTTGGGTGTATCTTTCTCTCCAGAAGCTACATTAGCCATATGCTTTATCAGAGGCTTTTTCGGTTTGGAAACTGATGAACTTTGAGCTGCCGTAAACGCCTCTTCTTGTGTCACCCATCGTCCTGGCAAATAAGCAGAAAATTTCAGCACTGCACCTAATTCAGGAGCACTAAGGTATAAAACCATCTTACATAATAGTAAAATCACTTCAGTTGTGAATATAAACTCACTCCTGATATATTAATTTCTCCGAATATATGCAGGACGATGTTTACATTTATACATCAGCACAACTACTTGTGTAGTATTAAATTTTAAAGGTTGACATGAGTTGATTGCCAAATTAAATGGGATAGAGGGAATAGCATGCATTATAGCTAGATTGTTCAAGTAAAGCTTTACCTAGCACATCAGAGTAATAGAAACCAGATTTGGGATCATAGTGAATGCCAGTATGTTGATCATGATAGTAGCCTGAACTGCTGTCGTACTCCCAAACTGTCAACATCTCAAGAGATTAAATAAAAAAAAATACTCGGCTTTACGATATAAGGTAAAGCTTGAAAAGAGTGAATTGTCAAGCTAGAACATGTTAAAAACATAAATAAAGATCCTTCATAGCAACTCTTGTCAAATATGTTCAAAAAAGTCAAACAATTATTTATGTGTGGCAAGATTCCTCCCACAGTAAACATCATCTTAGTCGGGCTTTCTTAGTCTCATAGCCTCATAGAGTAATGGCTAATAAAACAAGCTGAAGCTAAAATATTTTAAGCTGAATCACTTAATCAAGCTCTTTATTTTTATATTTGGGATGAATTGTGCTACAGCTATAATTTTGGACTTTAGGGAGAGTCATATGTACCACTACTCATAATTTACCGGCTAAGTTAGCAAACATTTGCAATCAAACTCTTTATTTCAAGGGTCCAAAACAGCCATCCAACAATCAGATAGAAGCTCAGCTTTGTTATTCTTTTGCAAAAGTTCAAAAAGAGAAATCTATGTCACTGAAAATAATCATAATATGCTGGTCTAGGCCCGTGTCGCTTGTTTATTAATCTTTTCTCCCAAAAGAAATGTTGTTGGTCCAAATTCTTTTAAGAAAAGGAAACGGCAGGTAATAAGCAGATTTTTAGCAAACTTTAAATGGCATGAGAATATTTACTTCCCTGTGTGTAAATTTCACAAGAGTGTTCTTTATACCTGCCATTAATTACATATGAGTGACATATAAGAGAATACGCAATCACATTACACGTAGGAATACCATACAACACGGGGATTTGAGCCAGCGTTATATATTTGATATTTAAAAAACATATAACAGCCAAGAGATACCCTATGTCCTATGAACAGGACAAGAGATAGCATGATAACATCAAACATTCAAACTCCATTATAACAATGTTTTATTTTTCAAAAGTGCATACTATCAATAGCCGTTTCTTGAGACAAGTCTTATAGGGAATTCATATTTAAGAGATTGGGCGGGCAATCACGTTCCAATCGATCAAACAGTGATGAACCTTTGGAAGCTACCGATCGTTCCGACACACTCCTGACCTATCTTGACTGACCTTAGTCAACAAGAATACATGAGTACTGTCCATTATCTTACAGTTCTCTTACAACGCATCATGTTACAGAAGATGTATAGTTTCCACAAAAACAGTATTTCAAAAATAAAACTTTGTGCAATAATACCCTTATTGAGATTTAGGCTGCAAGGTAAATAAGTAGCAGTTAGGTATAAATGTATAATGAAACAAAGGGAAGCACATATAGAAGAGCCAAAAGAAAGGATATAGAAATTGCATTGGGCTGTGTCTCACTAGCATTCCGTGTGCAAAAGACACACCTTGATGCTCCCAGTCACACTTTTCAAAATTACATCTGTTGCATTCTCCAAGACGGAACTGAAATGATCAAACACCTCTTTTGTCCCACTCTAAGTCTTCTTATCCCATCTAACCATCTAAATTTCTCCTTCATTCCTTTCTTAGAAACATAGGGCCATCAGACACCTCATCTGATGAAGCCAGTTGGAACTTGGCAGGCCATTGCCACGAGCACTGTCTAGCCATCGATCATCTAACATGGTGTCGATGATTCTAGGCTTGTAAGTCTAAGGGGCAGGAGGGATGAAACTAGTAGTTTTAGGGGGGGTGGGGGGGTGATCGCCACTTTAGGTTGAAGAAGAAGGGGATCCAAATGAACACTGTTTAAAGTCGAGCAGAAATGCCGTGATGATGGCAGCCAACGGTGGTGGTAGTCAGTCATGCGTCTTTCTGGGGAAGGAAAGTGAAGCTAACCAAATTTGAACCCATGTTGAGTGTCATCCCTCAAGCCTTAGCTAGCACTCTACCAAACATCAACATGTGGCTCATTCATGTACAAAAGCTGCGATACTCCGACACGTCAAAAAGGTGGCGTTTTCCGTATCGATACGATACGATACGCAATACGACACGGGATACGTACTAGATACGTTGAGTATGGATACGATACAGATACGTCGACGACAGTGAAAAGGCACGCGAAAGATGGAAAAACGACGACTTACATGGAAGATGAAGGATTCAGTAGCAGCGATACTTGCTTGTTTTAACTCTTTTTCCAATGGCCATTTTTGGATTTAGAAGGGAAGGCCAGTGGTTTTTTTGGGGGGTTGAAATGCAGAGCCTGCAAACGGTGTAATAGAACAATGCCATATGGGCTGGTGCTTTATTAATTAAATTAAATTAGGTGCTCAAATCTCAAAGTCCTCTTTTCCTTTTGCAATTCCCCAAGATGTGGGTCCCTTCAATTGCTATGAATATATAATATGAGCTTAATTGTATTTTATTTTGGATGCAATAGAGTTATTAACGTTAGATAATTTTTATTCTAAGTTCTAACAATTCGTCTCACTGAAGACGGGCACTATCCGTCACAAGCTGAAGATGGATAGTGCCCCTCTTATAAATATTTTTACATTAGTATCACTATTTACGTCCTCTTTTTTTTATATATTTATTTCATATTTATAATATTAAGAAATAGTCGAATTATCGTATCAGTGTCCACAAAAATGGTCAAGATACGCTATTGACCGTATCCAGGGATAATCTGACATTGGCGTATCAGATACGCGGATACGTATCTAAGTCGATACGCCATATCCGTGTCGAAGTATCATAGTACAAAAGTAATGGTGATGGTGAGGGGTACAGCGTGTTAGCGATGATGGGAGGGTCGGAATTGAGGAGCCTAATAGTTGAAGTCCCCCATTATACGAGGAAATAAGGATAGAAATTTTATTATCACCCAAACGAGGAAATTAGGGAAAACAAAAGCCAGAGAAGAAAAAACAATTTCCCAGCGAAAGGATAATGTGCCCTATCCTTCTAACTTATAGTCGCTTACAATATATCAAAAAAAAAACATTTCATTAATATATATAGTCTTCTTTCCACTCAGTTATTTACATATTTTCCATTTTGGACACTCTCAATCAGTTTTACATTTCCCAACTTAGAGCAAGTTTTGAGTCTTAAAGTTATCACTATACCCTCATTTATACCCTTCCCGCCTTCATTCTTCTAACTCAACACCACCAGTCGGCTACCATCTACTACTACCACCATCCACTGCCATCGGCTATCACCACACCAACCACCACAAAACACTATTCTGCACTACAACCACAACTCCCACCGCCACCCAACACAATTCCTCTCCACTACAACTACCAAGCTCACCACCACCCTGCTCACATCACCTTACTCCTCTTCCACCAACAACACGCCCACCATCCAGATCCACAACAACCACGAAGAACAACTCACGCTACCACGACACTCACAAGTGGTGAAGGAGGAGATGCTGGTGGACCGGGGGTGGTCCAGGTAGTGGTCGTGATAAATTTACTCAGACTCCTGGTCAGACCACGAAGAACAACTCACGCTACCACGACACTTTGAAATTAAAAATCGCAAATGAATAGTACATATATTTTATTAATATCATTTTTTACAATGGAAAAGACATATATATATATATATATATATATATATATATATATGCTCTTTTGGAGGTTTCAGGCAGGAAGTAGGCGCAAAACAAAAGGAAGGGCGAAAGAAAGTTCTGGTCCAGCGGACGTGGCAGTAGAGGTCAGTCCTGTTCTGGATCCTGTTTCCGGGTGTTCATAATCTGGAGTAAAAGGATTCGAACCTTTGCAGGCACCGTTTCCTGAGCTCGCCAGAACAGTCCTGTTCTGGATCCTATTTCCGGGTGTTCATAATCTGGAGTAAAAGGATTCGAACCTTTGCAGGAAAATCCTGAGCTCGCCAGAACACCTCTCGCTCCGTTCGTACCCCGCCCCCGGATGCAGAAAGGAAAGAAAGAACTATATATATATATATATATATATATATATATATATATATATATATATATATATATATATATATATAGAATTGGGATCCGGTGAGAACCACTAAGATAATGAGAACCGTGAGAACTGCGTCTTACAAAATTTATTTTTTCAAAATAACAACATATTTGGGTTCGGCGTAGAATTTTATGACTAGATAACATATTTCTTGGTCGAAAAATTATACGCTATTGACGGAAATTGAGGCGAAATATAATTTATTAATTTTCATGCACCTAGTAGTCAGTTTCATGTATGTAACAATTTTCATGCACCTAGTACTCATGTTGATGCATCTAGAGCCCGTTATTTTCATGCACCTAGTAATTGTTTTAATGCATGTAACAATTTTCATGCACCTAGTGCTCGTTTTCATGCATTTAGAGTAGTTTTAGTTTGCCTAATTGAATTTATGTACATTAAGTACATATATTTTAATATAATCAATAAATTTTGTTTAGTTATTGCAAGTATTTTGCTTGAATAAACTAAACTAATGGTAAATGATCCATGAAAACTTTCGAAACAAGATTTGGTGGAGATTTAGTGAGGGTTCTCACGGTTCTCATTATGTTAGTGGTTCTCACCGGATCCTGACCCTATATATATATATATATATATATATATAAAGTCCTACTGTTTAATTGCATGTGAGTAGTATCACGGGAAAATGAAATGGACAACTAAATATGCCACTTTAAATCTGTAATAATTACCCACCGTCGGCCGCCTCTCTCTCATTTCTCTCTCTTCCTTTACTTCTTCACCTTTTCCCACATTCTCACTCTTCTTTTACTTGTTTTACATCTTTTACGAAGTAAACCAGACAACATTAATTATCCATATTTTCTCATTCCTTCTAGAGTCTTTTTGTCTCCCATCTCCCCCTGAAGTTCTACATTGTACGATTATCTATATGTAGACTTCATCCATCGTCCATTAAATCAGAGTATACCTAGTCTTGTTCATCAATGATACAGGTAAGTTTGTGTACTTTAATCCCCATTTGCTGCTCTCATTTCATCGATAACCTTTCTATCTCTGAAGAGTGCAGAGTGTCGGGAGTCATGTCGAACTTTGCAGTATTCAAGGTGTGTCAAGTGTTGCGTCCAGTGTCGTGTCATGTCGACACCCGACGCAGCACCTATCCGCCGCGTTGACGCACCATAGCTTAGAGGTGAAAGTGGTTGTGCTTGATATAGCATGTATAGTATTTGACTACAGGGTGTGGGTGGTGGTGTTCCATGTGGGTGTTGCTGATGGGTAGTCTGGTGTTCCATTCAGTAATGGTATTAGAAATAGATGGTAATGGTGGTGGTCGTCTGGAGATGTCGGCGTTGGGCATTTCCATTGGTAGGTAGAGTGTGGTGGTTGACTGTAGTGGTATTGTTCGTTTTAGCGGGTTGAAGGGGTTGGAGATGGGTGTTTATCAGTGGGGAGTGGTCATTTGAAGTCGCTGATGGGAAGAGGTCGTGTCGGGTTTCTGGAGACGGGTGCTAGCTGTGATGGGTAAGATGGGTATGAGGCTGGCGGTCTGTGATGTAGGGTGGTTTAGCAGAATAGTGGGATGGGGAGTGGTTGAAAAAGTGAGGGTAGAATTGAGAGTGTAAATATAATAATAAGTTTCCCTGAAGTTTGTGCAAAACTCAAATGTCTAGCAAGTCTCTCTTAAGACCATATGTGTCAAACGGTTACTAAGATATAGATGCAGTACTAATTAATGTTCTTTACTAACTGGGTATATGGGTTGTTTTAGATCAATTTCACACTTACAACATGTCTTAAATAAGAATTTGTACCAAATGTATAGAACCCTAGAGTCAGATTCCAAACCCTTCTAATGGACACTAGAACAGATGATGAACCCAACCACGCTTTTTATCACCATTGTTCTTCTAGGAAACGAGAGCTAGAAAAGCTTCCACAATGCTATGGGTCAATCATTTCAAAAGTTCATAGATAACGAAACGAGCAAGTGGACACGAGTCAGATTAGTATCCTAAAGCAAAAAATAAAAAGATTATCCTCCCCCTACTTTGCAAGAATTCAACAAGGCAGTGAGAAATACCTAATTCAATGCC
The DNA here is from genome assembly GCA_022085475.1 of Heliosperma pusillum. Classification (NCBI taxonomy): domain Eukaryota; kingdom Viridiplantae; phylum Streptophyta; class Magnoliopsida; order Caryophyllales; family Caryophyllaceae; genus Heliosperma; species Heliosperma pusillum. The sequence continues at coordinate 69,581 of JAIUZE010066314.1, forward strand.
TTGATAATCAGCAGGAGCGGCGTGTGGCTCCTTGTCATCTTGAGAAGCTAGGTCCTTTTTATAACTGCGAATAGCTTTCTGAAGAAAAAAAAAGGGAAAGAAGCTTATCAGCGTCAAAATGTATAGCCAGACATATAACAGAAGGTGATAGGTGAAGTATTCCGAAAGAAGGGAAGCGACATACAGCTTCAATTTGTTCCAGAGACCGAGCAGCTTCCTGTTGTTTCTTCTCCTTAGCAGCCTTCTCTTTGCGCATATCAGCAATCCGCTTGGTGACATTATCTTTGTGGCGGGTTCCCAATTCATGATTTCTAATGGTAGCTGGGTTATTGGATATGTATATTTTGCAAAAATCACACCAATGGTTGCCCTGGCTCACCCAATACTGCCAAACACCATAATTCTTCTGTTACAGAAGTCTGCAATGACACTACAAACATTACAAAAAGAAATCAAGACAGGGGCATACCTCCGTCATCGCTAATGTACACGAGATAATTGTACAGCTGAGCGTCTACCTTAAACCCAATTATGATGCTTTCTGAATCCTATCTTCCAATTCCCACTTTCCAGTCTGCTTCCACAAACCACACACAGTATTATCTTGTCAACTGTAAATAAACACACATTCAATTAGTTGTTGATCATAATTGCCGGTGTTACGGAATTATGGATAGGTAATATCAATTTTCCTAATATTGTGTTGATATAAAATCATATTTAGAGTCAATTGGGTACTCAACTTCAGACTTTCGGTTATGTATATTTTCTATTAAACCATTTAAGATCAATGTTCACTGAATGTGTGGCCACCATTAAACGTGTTGATTCTTAAATCAAAACATGTAAACCAATGATTAAAAAAAAAAAAAATTTCACAGAACCTTAACAGGGGAAAATCTCGTATGATTTGACCATTAAACCATAAATCCGATAAATATCCATTGATGCATAGCATCAATACGAAAGTGCAGGGGAATAGCGCACTTTTTTAAGGGTTGATACTTGCACAAATACCATATATAGAGAAACATATATGAAATGTAAAACAATATTGCAAAACTCTTTATCTCATTTTCAATACATTATCTTTGGCTTTAATTTATATAATGAGAAGAAGTTGCAGATAAAGAAGCGACTAAATTCTAACCTATCAGTAAAAATTTATACACTAATATCATCAGTTGCAGGTCGTGTCGGAATTAGCATGAATTTTACCAAGCAAGATTGAGCAGGTGAAACGATGAATTGAATAAAAATAAAAAGATAACAAAACCCTAATAATGCAATCAGAGAAGATCGAAACCGTAAATAATTAATACGGAGTAGCTGTTAAGCTTAAAAGACAAATAGAGAGACTCACGGGAGACGAAAGGCCACGGTGGCAGGCTTGACAATGACCGAATGGCCGACTCACCACAGACAAACTCCCTTTTCTTTTTCCTTTTGATTTCCCGCATAATAAAACTCCTCTTTTATTCCCTCAATTAATATTTACGAATTTTCTATCGTGTACTCATGTCTTTCTCCGATGGTGACATATTGTCACAAAAAATTGTATATTGATGAGTAAACAAGGACTTTATTGATGGTTACATGTATTTTTAACAAATAATAAACTAAAACCGCCAAAATATAATAGTTAGAATTGTAAAATTTTAGCATTTAGGGTTTTTGTAGAACAATTTATTAAGTTTAAGGGTATCCTGTGTGATTTTGAAAATTTAAGGGTATATCGTAGAATCTTAAAAAACATAAGGGTACATCATAGAAAAACCATAATATTTAAAAGGGAAATTTACCACTAATAATCCAAAGTTTTAACATTCTTCCCTTTTCAATCCCAAGTTAGAATATTCCCAAAAAAAACCTAAATTTGAATCATGTATTCTGTTTTTGGACCTAAACCTAGTGGTGTTAATTTTTCGTTAAAAATCCTACACTAAACATGAATTTATAATAACTCAAACTTGTTTTTGAGAGTTGGAACCAATTCAACATACAATAGTTTTGAGCCTAAAACTATTCAATAAGTCTTGTTTGTGACGGGGCGATCCGTCGCAAGCTTGCGACGGCTCAAATTTCCTTCACAAAGAACAAGTGGCAAGGCAAGGGGGTGTTCCATTTGTCCCTCACTTGCTCTTTGTGAGGGAGATTTGACTCGACGGGTCACCCTGTCACAAATGAGAATTTGTGAAAACTATTAGAAAAAATGTCATGTCGAAAGAATTAGAATAAATATAAAAGTTATTATGGCCCAAATTTCGTCAAAAAGTTATCTTAAATTGGGTTAATTTGTTCTAAAAATAGATTTATTCTTTCTTAAATTGAAATTTAGTTGATAATTTTAACAAAAACTATCGTTTTTAAGCTTGGGTCCAAAAAATGGAATAGACGGGATAAAATTGGAATTATTTTGGGAAGACTCAAACTTGGGATTAAAAATGGAAAAATGTTGAAACTTGGGATTATTGGTGTTAAATTTTCCTATTTAAACAAAAATGTTCTTTTTTGGGTAGAGAGCTACAAGGGCAATTTGATACTGAGTGGTTTCATGTGTTTATTAAGGCTCTTACACTTGTTTGTTTGATTGAAATTATGACTTAGAATTGACGCGAGAATAGATTAGATACGCGGATGACAAACTTTGACGCGGGAAATAAAAAAAATTGGAAAAATTCTTTTGCGACGGAAAATCCGTAGCAAAATTCCGTTGCAAATTTTTCGCGACGGATCAAACAAATTTTGTGACGAGCCTCTTGGTAGAGATAATCTGCCGCAAAAGGCCATATGTGACGGATTCTTCCGTCGCTATTGGCATTTTTTTTGTAGTGAAGGTCCTATTTCACGAGGGCACTCGATCGAGTAGCTATGTACTCGGTCAAGTGACCCCTACTCGGTCATGTAGGTCACCCAACCCGGTCGATCAAAGCACGTGACAGCACAAGCAAGTATGTAAGGCATTCGAAACTAAACCAAAAAGTAATACTAACTTAGATCTGACACTCAACAACATTCCCAACATCATGTGAGTCACAAACCATTCAATACAAGTATTAAAGAAGTTAATTTAATAAATCTTAATGGCAACACATAATTAATTAACAAAAGGGGTAGATTAACAACCACATTATCAATATTCAACTTGTCAAGGCAATAAAATCACAAATCAACCATTAAACATTCCAGCATCGTAAATTCGAGACATAAATAAACAAGGAACTCCTTTTTATCATAAATACTACTCTAAAAAGACATAAAGAACACATAAAATGCGATATCGAGTAACCCGTCTACATTACCTCTTGTTTTTCACTCTTCTAGCTCCTCCTCTATCAAGAAGTAGTACTTGTCAAGATCTTCTAAGTCTCCACCTACAAATTAGTATAAAAAGATGAGAATTTCTCATCATTGATAAAGATGGGTAAAAAAAACTTGAGAAAGATCACACATTTCATGCCTAGAAAGGAAGAGAATGAGAAAAGAGGAAGATTGATGTAAAAATCAAAGGATTTCGTTAAGTATTGAAGGAATTATGACGGTTTCAAGTTGTGAGGAAGTTTGTATTTCTAATGGAGTTTGATAGATGAGGAAATCTATAAAATTATATGGAAGGGAAGAAGTGAGGTGGGTTTGTGAGAAGGAATGAAACCTAATAAAGACCAATAAGAACGGATTGGCCCACTAGCGAAAATGGATTGAACCTTACTAGAATTTCGCGTAAAATTCAAATATGAACTCAAAGTGAGGCAGTTAGATACGACTTCTACCCAACTAGCTAATTTTATTAACTAAATCTAATATTAAGGCTAATTAATAATAATTAAATATTAGTGTTTTTTGTGTTTTACCACCTATTGAGTCCAAAATTTTACGTTTTACCACCTATTGAGTCCATTTTTTCAACTTACCACCTAGTTTTGACTAAAACCCTCACTATCCACACCTAAATTACGTCGGTCTTTCTTATTTATCGTCTTTCTGACGTTATATCGCTTCTCGGTTTATTAGAATGACCATATTACCCTTATTATTACACTAACTAACTTACTCACTCACTACAATCAATTCCCAATCACATTCAATTAGGGTTCATCAAAAAATTGGGCAAAATTTGGGTAAGTTCTTTTTCATTTTCTTTTCTTTTCTTTTCTATTAATTGCCTTAATTATTTATGCTCATTCACCTGTGTCAATTATTGCCGCTCGATTTAATATTCGTTCATCGTTCATGTTCTGGGTTTTTCTATGTTTTAATTTTTTTCAGGCACGATTTATTCAAGTATTACAATTTATCTTGTACTAGTCTTATCCATTCATAAGTGGGTCAATGTATACTTCCGGGAATTATCCCAATTTTTTTCTGGGCACGATTTATTCAATGTTTTGTTATGTATCTTGTATTAAGGTGACCGCATTCCTCATTATTTATGTGTTATTTCATTGCTCCTCTTTCTTACTATCTTAAATATTTTATTACGTCTTCATCTCAGATGCAATGTCGAAAATACTTACCTGAGAAAAGGATGAGAAGATTATAGCCGCAGATTGAAGATGAATACCAATTATAATCTACCCATAAGCTTCAACAATCAGTAGATATATACCCAAATTTTCTAGGGTTCTAAACATAATCTAAGGAGGATGAGTCTTTAATTGACAATTGAGAAAATGGACGGAAAATAATTGAGAAGAAAGACGGATAAATATAAACCATCAATAATTGACACGATTAAATGAGAATAAATAAATAATGAAAGAATTTGAAAGGAAAATAGAAGAATAAAATGAAGAACATATCCAGATTTTTCCCAATTTTTCTATGAACCCTAATTGAATTAGATTGGGGATTGAGTGTAGTGAAAGAGAAGAAGGGAGTGACGAGTGTAATAATAGGGGTAATATGGTCATTCTAACAGACCGAGAAGCGATATAACATAAGAAAGACGATAAATAAGAAAGACCGACAATAAAACTTAATTTAGGTGTGGATAGTAAGGGTTTAGTCAAAATTAGGTGGTAAGTTGAAAAAATGGACTCATTAGGTGGTAAAACGTAAAAATTTGAACTCAATAGGTGGTAATTCGCAAAAAAACACTAAATATTATTAAAAGCTAATCGTTGTATTCGAGGGTGTTATATTAACTCTCCTTTAATTTAAGAGGAACAATTAGAAGTTCACCACTTTTGTTTAAATCCCCCTAAATAAGAAGTGGGGAAAAAAACGGGATGAGGGAGTACTTACCCATTAACTCATTCAAAGCTACCAACAGTCCATAAAGAATGAAATAATAATGAAGGTATTAAAACTAATATTTGGTTGGTTTTATAAGGCTCGTTATAGTTATCGTAAAATAAAATGATATGATATTAGTTAATGATATTTGAGGTTAATGTGGATTGTTGGAGAGGTGGTGAGTGAACGATCAGTTGAAAGAGGTTGATGGGGGCACGTAATCCAAGCCAAATTCAAAGTGAGCCCAACACAGATAAGGACCAATAACTCGTGGTGCCCAATGCGGAGCCAAGCTAGGCTCCATATCAAAAGGCAAAGAAGTCAAGACCTATGGCTGCCCGAAGAGGGGTTCGAACCTCATCGCGCGCCTCAAACGTCTAAAATGGAGCCGAGTCGAATAAAAGTCCATATTCAGCCTTCTCGTAGAGTGGAAAAAGTCTCATCGGCATGTTCAACTCGGCCCAGACGTGTCGGTCTCAGACCATCCCGCACAAGGAGGGACGAAGAAGGCCACCTGCCGACCAAGGAGCCATCTCCCAAGGAGCACAATTTCCTATATAATGAAAGTATTATCCAAAGGTAAGAACAAGTGAGCAAGTAAGAAAGCAAGTACAACAATACAAAATTATCATAACAAACCTTTCTCTCTCTACAAAACTTTATTTCGCTAAAACTCTTTGCAAATTAAAGGCAACTTCTCACGAGAAACCCGCAACAAAAGTGAATATAAGAAGTAATCGAAGGGCCTTTCCTCTGTACCCATGAGGCTAGGTTTTCTACTCTTTACAGGAGTATAGGGAGTAAGGATAAAATACTGAAGGACCACACGTCCGAGTCACGGACCACCAAGTCATCAAGAACATCTTGGTCTAACCAATTACTACTAAAATAGTCTCGAGTATCAATACCTGAAACATAGGTTATTATAAAGACTAATATACTCCCTATATCTGAATCATTTATTTGTGTTTATAAATTTTTGTGAGAAGTATTTTAGTTAAAGTAAAATAAAATATTGGGACAAGGAAGTAAAGTTTAAGAATCCATACTAAATAATACTCATTTCGTCCCGCTCAACAATTATTTATTATTTTTTGGCAAAAAGACCAAAGAAATAAATGAGTGATTTCGTACCACACAAAATATACAAAGCTACTCACACATGAAAGAGGGCCCACAAAAGGTTACAAAAAATGAAAATAGCTAATTATTGAATAATACAGCCTAAATGGAAATAAATAACTTTTCACCGAAACGAAGGGAGTACAACAAACCACTACATGATTTTTCCCGCCTAATATTTTACTCCCACATTGAGCATAAGGGTTTTGGTCCACTAAAGATAAATCAACTACAAAGTATTTATGAATATTTATCCATACACCTTAGAAGTAGAGCTGATCAAATGGCCCAGGCCCGCTAGCCCGGCCCGGCCCGATTTTTACTAGGGTCTGGGCCTTGATTTTAGGCCCGAAAAAGCCCACGGCCCGAAGCCCATGGCCCGAATCAAATAATTGGGCCGGGTTCGGGCCGACCCTAAGGCCCGAATTTTAGCCCGGCCCGACCCGAACATAATCAAACTTTTATTAGATTTAACAAATCAATTGTCATTTAGTACTCCGTAATACTTTGTTTGCATGTATTAATATGACAAACTTATATTTTTTAGCCAAAAAACATATTCAATTCATAAAAAAATTGTACAACACCGTAACGAGCATAATACTTAAGTACATTAGGAATATTGTACTACTGAAAATTGTGCATTTAATTAATCATTGGCCGCTCTGTGACAACCCTCGCGAATGCGGAAATATAAAACGTACAAGCATGTGAAATAATATGCGGAAATACGGTATTTTAAAAACCTTTAAACATGCAAGATATATAACACGAGGTGTGTCAAAATGTTACAAACTAAATACGTAAATACAACCAAGAGACGGGGTCTCTTAAAATGTTAGCAAAAACAAGTGTTATAGAAACTAGCTATATCGTCTAAGGTGAAACTTCCAGGGACAACGCCCGCTAGCTCACACCCGAACCCCAAAATATCATATCCAAAAATCATCCAAAGCAGGCAACCTGTTCATCCATGACAAACATGAATGCCACAGTCAGTGGGGAGTAACTCCGGGTTCTCCCAGCCATATCACATCAAACGTACATATAAGGAAATACAAAAGTAAAATCATGCATATATAGATATCCATGTGAGTTACGATAAGAATAGATAGGCAATTCTATAAATAATGATAAGGACATAAGAGGCACAAATCCGAATCCATCATGCTATTCAAAGACTCGGGAAAGACACTCTTAGGTAATCGAATACGCTCACTAGGGCTTACATCTCACCGTTAGCGGTATAAGATTGATAAGATTGAGACTCGACAGACAAACCAGTCAAGTCATGCGATGATCACGATAAATACAACATATTATCATCCATTCACGAACCAAGACATTGACGGTGTGCCAATCATGCAATGACCATGAACAATATCATGAATCACGCATTCAAGAACGA